>WMED01007297.1:0-17752 GCA_019650415.1 Pipa parva
GCTGAACTGGATGGACTTGTGTCTTTTTCAGCCTTATAAACTATGTTACTATGTATGTTAAAGAAAAGGCTTTATAAATTAATGATAAAATGGTGTTGTTTCACTACTTGTCAAGAGTTGTAGCTCTGCATCATTTAGAATGATACCTCTCAAGTACATTCACTGACAAAACATGAATGTTTGTGTGAAGTATTTTTAGACTATGTAACTGATGTGGGATAATATAAAGCTGAAACATTGCACTAGAGATTTTATCTACATACTATGCATTTTTCATAGGCCATAAGGTACTGCCACTCTATTGCGTCAGAGCTTTCCCAGTCCTGAGTTGGCATCCTTTATTAATACATCTTTGTAACATCTTCATTGGGAATCAGATACATATTTTCAGACATAGTATCTGTGAAAAAAACAAACTCTGCTACACCTGTATATGGATTCAAATCAGAATAGCATCTCCCTGTACATTCATTCATATGTTTTTAGCATCATTACACAGTGAACAGTGGATGTATTATATCTGAGCTGTTTTTCATTTACTGTTCATTCTTTGGTGATGTATTTGATTACCCAATGAATATATTGTATTCTGTATGATGATTTTATCTACAAACGTTTGTATGTTTTGACTATAAACCATACAATATAATTGTCTGAAACATGGTCACCTTTTTACTCTGTATACCATGATGATCATAGATCTGTATCTATGGAGTTATTTTAATAGTGTGTTATATTCTAATACATTTGACTTTCAAATTCTGTCTATTTGATACTGTAGGGCTGCATCAGCATAATTAGAAGTTAGTGTCTTATTCTTCTATATAACATGTACTGTGTAGGTTGATCTGTCTTTGATTTCTAAAGAATTCACATTCCTGGAGCTCAGAAGAGTATCATTTTGGGGATATTCATCTCTCTTTCTTTCACTTGTTACCTGAAAACTCTGTGTAACATAGAATAATGCTGAGATGAATTTAAAAAAATAAATATATAATAATGTCATAGTCACAGTATTCTGTAATGATATCATCCTACATCCTGTCAAAAATGAACAATACAATCATGCATTATGTTCTGGGACTCCAGACATTTTTATAACATAGTAAGAAGCGAAAAAGTGCTCTGGCAAGGTTAATAACCTTCTGCCCGAAAGTCACAGGGAAATTTTTTAACAAACCACCAAATTAATTGCTGTGAATCTGAGAGAACAAGAATATATTTAGCACATAGGGACAGTCCTCCTTTAAAACCATGTGAAGTGCATGGTCAAAGCTGAATAGTATAAAAACTAAAAAAGGTAACACACCTTCAGGGGGTTATTCACTAAAGTCCGAATTGTTGCGTATAGGTGCGAATTTGCCAGATAAAGACAGTCACAATAGGCTGCTACTCTCACAATCGCGTCTTTATAATGTGAATATTGTTGCAGTCGTGAATATATTATGGGAAAATTGGCGCAATCTTAACTTTAAAAAATTGTTGTGACTTTACAATGGGGAAATTGTAGCGGATTTGATATGGAAATCCGCTGTTTGCGAATTTGACAGTCGAATTCACACCTTAGTGAATAACGCCCTCAGTATTTTGCATTAAGCTGTGTTATAAATTCTAACACATTGTTAACACTGTAAATCAATCCCAGCAAAAGAGCTTTTTCTACCAAATGAACACTCAGTTAACTATACACACCCTCTATAGAGGGGATTGAGCCAAACGATGATTTGAAATCAATGTGTTCAGTGTATATCTAATGTTGTCCCACTTCATACATTTCTCTGTGCAAAAATGTGCCTATTCTTTATATGTACACCCCTGTGCAAGTCTAATAACTTAGTATAGTCCTCAAAGCTTTTATCTTTTTTTTGTATCTTTAATTGTGCATTTACACATTTACTTGTGTTAAGACTTTTCAAAGCAAATAGCATATAAATAAAACATTTTTTTATATTGAAAGATCCATATAATATAATATATAGACGAAACAGTCATGATAATTGATGATTATCATGACTGTTCGGTCTATATATGTGTTATATATATTTTTGATTATATGCTGTTTACTAGCGTCCGATATCTATACAGGTCAACATTACCTTTTATATAAATTATAATTATAGGGATCTTTCAATATCAAAATTTTTTTTATTTATATGCTATTTGCTTTTTAAACGTTTTTAACACATTTTATTGATATATGTAGTCATAGGGGGGAATTCATTATGCTCCGAAGTGAGGTGCGTAGTGTTCGCCTCACTTCGGAACAACTGAAATGCGCAGGCTGATGTCCTGCACGCGGACATCAGCACGCGCATTAAAGGGATTCCCCACCCGGCGAGAGCACTCGAGGGGAATCCCTTTAATGCGCATGCTGATATCTGCGTGCAGGACATTAGCATGCGCATTTCAGTTGTTCCGAAGTGAGGCGAACACTACGCACCTCACTTCGGAGCATAGTGAATTCCCCCCCATAATATATCTAATCCAGCTGAATAAGCTGTGACTTGACGAATAATGTTGTATTTGTTACAGCTTGGACTGCTAGCCTGTCACAATGAATGAAGAAGCATTGGGTTAATGCATTTGGAACACATCTGCGTTCCAAGTGTAATAGGAAGTGATGTCGGCTGTGCATCACTTCCTGCTTTTGAATGAGGAAGCATCGGGTTGAGCATTTGGAACACATCTGCGTTCCAAGTGTAATAGGAAGTGACGGCAGCTGTTCATCACTTTCTGCTTTTGAATGAGGAAGCATCGGGTTGAGCATTTGGAACACATATGCGTTTCAGATGTAGGAAGTGACGTCGGCTGTTCATCACTTTCTGCTTTTTGAAGGCATACCATGGCCATTTAATGCCGTACAGTGTGCAGGATACACAGACGCTCCTGCACTCCCAGATTTACTAGTGAAGAAGTTGTTTTTGCCAAAACGCGTAGAGCTCTTTTGTCCTTGCTATTTGGACTTACAAGTGCTTTATCCATTGTCTCAGCACGTTTTAACACTGGACTCAGCCTAATGGTGGACTCTGAACATGATTAACCATTTGTGCTTTTGTGAGTACCCTGTGTACACTATGAAAGTTTCTCTTTCCATCTGCTCTACACATATTGCGCTTTGAGGATCAGGCCAGAGTTCCTGTTGAAGCAATTTCACTTTTGATTACATGCTGATTCTCCATTTAAATCTGGTGAGCCTCCAGTACTCTCATTTGTACTCACGTATGGTTCACTTTTATTTGGTGTATATCATTCTTTTCTACACACCCACCTTTGGTGTTATTTGGTCTTTTTCATATTTATCATTATTTGTATGATTCGGCACTTAGTGCCTTTCTTGTGCTTTTTTGTTCACAGAAATTTTTTCATGGTTTTTTTGGAGTTGAGGGATACTCCACATTCGAAGAAAGCTGCAAAGACATTCACTTGGGATTTCATTTGTGACTTGACATTTTTTTCATTTTATTGTTTTACACTCACATGTATTAACCATTAGCGCTGCTCTGTGTTTGTTTTTAACCAAATTCATGCTCGCTCATACCCACAGAAAATCTTGAATCTTGTACTATGGTAGATATCTCACCAAGAAAATTATACTTATCTATTGTACATTGACACAATTATTGCCAAATTGTTTGCAACTGTCTGTTTTATGGAATCTGTAAAAAAAAAAATAATTGTAGTTTTTAACAATTACATTTTCAGTTATTACACTAGAAAATAATGTTAATAAATATTATTTTACTAAATAATTATTACTCCAACCATTATATCTTTTGTCTACCCTATTTAGCAGTAATAAACAAGTTAATCATCTTTTTTGCCCATGCAATATACAGTATATTGGTGATAACTTAGTGATCCGGGGTTGTCACTTAAAATGATGTATCACTTTTTCCTTAGGCCTTCTCTGTATTCAACTGTTTAAAACCACCATCCCTTGTACTGTTTCCAGGCACAAACGTTTCAGATAATATTGCATTTACCACATAGATATAAGAAATACAATAAATACCATTGCAGCTCTCAGAGCCCTGTTGTCACCTATTACTCAGTAGGGAAATGATAGAAAAAGAAATAATAAAATTGCATTAGACAGTGGTTATTAGATGATATCATTCATTACAATGAATCAGGAATAATATTAAAGCAAATATCATTTTGTTTTTCAGATTTCAGAATTGCAGAATAAGAAATATACAAAAGACTGAAATATCAGTGAACTGTCGTCACCTGCAGTGATAAAATAACACCCATATTCCAGAGTACAGCTTTTTTTTTTAATTAAATATGAAAATTTCTTAAAAAATGTTTCACTTTGTGTTTATTTGTCAGCAATGCTCAGTATGTCTTTTGTTTTGTTATGATCAAAGTCTGTAGTCATGTATAATGAATGAAAAGTGTTGCTTGTGCTTAGCAGTGCATTGCATTTTGACTACTACAGTTCCATCAAGAGTTCACTGTAATTCTCTGTCTTTGAAATACACACAATTTTTTTTTTTGTAAGTTTTCTTATTTTCCAGATGAGCAGTCTGCGCTAAAGTAAAGTGTGTTTTTATTAGGATGATAAAACCTTCTCCAAAATACTGAATTCACACATTTGAGATGAAAATATTGAACAATAATAGAATGTTTAGATGAATAAAAAATGACATCAAGTGAGTGTTCTTGTAGAGAAGAGAATAACCCTAATTTTTTACTATTTCTAAAGCGGCTGTTTTACTGCACTTTCATTAACTATCCTATTTCCACTTTCTATTTATTCAGTAGTGACCTTTATAATAAAGCTTTTAAAATGAAAAATGTAATTCCCATCAAAATTAGACTGCTTCTATGATATCGTTGAAAAACTTCACTTTTCATGATAAGAGATTTTACAGGGGAAAAAAGTCATTTTTCTTAACCTTTTCTTATTAAATTCTGAGTCACGCAAACACAATAGCAGAAGACAAAAAAACACTACATTTCAAGTATTTCCATGAAAGGATCATTATTAGGTTTTGAAACATGGGGCCTTATTGACTAAAGTCCGAACTCACCTGTCTAATTCATCTCACTACGGTTCAAGTTGCACCACCAAAACAAAATTGAGAATTCACTTCTCCTTATTGAATAAGATGCAAATACATTTGTCAAACAGGTGGACAGAGACAAACGCTTTCAGATGTGTAGTGTGGCGTAGTAAGTCAGAATTAGGAAGTGAAGTGCAATGACGTCAGTCTCACACTGTCCCACTAACTGTATTCTGTGAATATTCTATTTCTGTCACCTTCCCTAGGTCATGTTGTCATTTAGATGTAGTCACCATTGTGCAACACTGGAGTCCTGATGTCAACCCCCGAATTTGCAACTCTTAAGTCAAACAGCTGAATTTAGAGCAGTTCCCCTAGTTGCATTCGCTCCTTCAACACACTCTGGGGGTAATTCAAGAAAGATCGAAGTACCCTTGTGAAGGTAGCATTACACTACCATTTGTTAGTAAGCAGGTGTACTAACCTTAATGTGTAAGATAACCTGGTACACTGATTTACATGGTAAACTATTCCACAAGAGGTGCTGCATTCAATCTGTAACTGTAGATCATACACAGTGTGAAATAACCATAACAGTACCTCCTTGCTCAGATTAGGAAAAAACATTGACTAGTGCAGCATCAACATTGCTCCAGGATTATAACCATCAATTAATTAAACCCATTTTAACCTTCCCCCCCCCCCCCTCCAAATTACCCAAGAACATCAGAACACAAGAGGTGGGGTTAGAAGACTTCAGCATTTTTAATTATTCTAAACAATTTTAACAGACCAAATAACTTATTTAAAGTTATGTATCAATTACAATATATCAACACATCAGAATTCTTGCCTCTTTTCAAAACATTTTCCAGTGGGGTAGCCACTAACCACCAATCCTGGGATCATGCCCTAGGAGTCACCATTTTATATATATATATATATATATATATATATATATATATATATATATATATATATATATATATATATATAATAAATGATAATTCCTATATACAATACAAGATATCAATCTATTTACATTTTCCTTCAAACAAGTACTGCTTTAAAAAACATAAGAATTGGTAAGAAGTTTTTTTGTATTTATTTCATTTTTTTTTACAATATTATTAATATATTTTAAAACAGAATAAACAATAGATTCATATACATATACATCAAGGGTGGGAAGGATGATTCTTATCTGGTAAGAACAAAAGGGCCATGAGGACTCTCTGAACCTCCTCCTAACTTTTTGCCTCCACAACCTTCTTCCTGTAAACCCCCACCTTCTCCTTACTTGCACTTCCTAGCCTAGCCTCCTGCTCAGGATGTTGTAGAGCTGCCAGTGCTCTTTCAGGCTGGGGAATGCAACATGAAAGTGCTGTATAACACTCCTTTACAGGTAAGAAATGTAACTTTTAAAAAAAAAAATAAATCGTATTGGCAAAAAGTGGTTAATAAGCCTAAATAATACATTTCTTTTTAAAATTTAGCCTGACTGTTGCTTTAAAAAACACTTATTTATGATGAAAAACCTTATATATTCCCTTGTGCAAAAGACACATGTAATGCTTATTGAAAGATTATTAGTAACAAACGATAATCCGATAATCAGGAAAGGTTTAAAACTAGCAAGTGGAAAGTAACAGATAATAAGGTAACAAAATAAAATAACATAAAAGTAACGAGGAAGTATAACCAGGGTGAAGCATCCCTGACAGCCATCAAGCCGATCAAAGGGTGTGTGGTATGTAGAACAAACCTGTAAACTGAAACAGGGTCTAACTGTCAAAAGTAATGCATCACCACACCAGCACAGATTGTTAAAAGATTAGGGGTGCTTACATAGAACCTTTAATGTGTTTGGTGCAAGAGACAGTGAAAAATAGAGTCACAATCAAACCATAAAAACTGTAATAAATAAAAAGAGAGAAACATCAGTTACAAATATGGATCTAGGGCAAGAGGGGTATAAATAAAAAATTGGCGCCAAACATTGATCTATAAAATAATCAATCCAAAAAAATAAATATACTAATTAAAAGAGTTACTCATTAAACTGCACCTGAATCAAAACGTAATACAGTTTCTCAGATTAAATGTGCTGAAGAAAGAAGCAAAAAATGAAAAAAAAATTACAGAAAATTGCAAAAAATGAAAAGGGACAAATCAATTTCCGGGTAAAAGAAAACATGTCATTTCAAGGTTCCAAAAAATAAGATCCACTTTGATCCTATCTAAGATAGTCTTATTTTGTCACCATTTTTCAAAACTTGGCAAGCTGATTTCCCTGTAGCACATTCACATCAGAATTATTACGCAGGAATTGGCACAACTGGGCAATCGGCATGGATTGTTTTAGAGAAACATTATAAAACTACTTGTAATGTAGTAAAGTATTATGATGAGCTAATTTATTAAACAATTTATATTTTAAATGTTGCCCACTATGTCAAACAGTGACATCCAAAAAATCAATCGATTTTGATGAACATGTCCTGGCAATGTGTTTCAATGATTGACAAATGAAGATAATTCATCCTTGTCATCTCTTCAGATTAACAATCTATCATCTTTAAAGTGACAATACAATAGTATGTTGTCATTAACAGGACAAGAATGTGCTTCTGCTCAAATTTAAACATTGTGAACAGGTCTATGGAAAAGTAAGAGAGGGAGTGTATGTGCTGTTCAGACTTCTGTCAACTCTGGCATAAAAACCCTGGGAATACTAGAGACTGACTGGGTTAAACTGTCAGTAGTTTTCTTTAACTGGAATTTGGGCCCAGGGTTTAGGAGTGGCTGAAGAGTTTGGGTGGGAAGGCCACTCCTACACTCCATCTCAGGTTTTGTCTAAATTAGAGCACCTGTGTAAGCTTTAAAAAGAAGCACAAGTTAGCTAGGAGAGAGAGTCTCTGTCAGTGTGTGTTTAGCCGTGCTGAGGTGTGGTTAGCCATGCTGAGGTGTGGTTAGTGAAAAGACCACTGGGACTCCATGGAGTGAGACTTATGGACTAAGAGATTGATGTTGGAAACTGATGTTATTCATTTGATGTTATTATTTTGCCAAGTCAGGTTGAATTTCTGTTTCATTTTGGCACTTTCTGTAAATAAACACTATTTCTTAAAAGATAAACCGGTTGGAAATCCATTTATTGGAAAAGACTACCGCAGCAAGTGAGTGAAATCCCTACAACATGTATACATTTGCTTTAGACGGGGCCATGGTCTCCCCTATTGCAAAGCTGTTCTTTAGTCGATAAAAAAGATGTTCAGTTTTAAAGTAATTGCACTCTATAGTTAAAGTTAATAACTGCATAACAAAATGGAAGTCTGGGCCAATATAATTGTCATTGGTAGACAATAATTCCACTATTGTAGCAATTCCATTTTTCTGGGGAATATTGGTATACAAACTTTCGGGGGGTTTTTCACTAAAGTGCGAATTCGACTGTCGAATTCTCAAACAGCGGATTCCCATAGCAAATCCATGACAATTTCCCCAGTGTAAAGTTGCAACAATTTTTTAAAGTTAAGATTGCGACAATTTTTCCATAATAAAGTCGTGACTGAAACAATATTCTCATTATAAAGACACGACTGCGACAGTAGCAGCCTGTCTTTATCTGGCGAATTCGCACCTATATGCAACAATTCGGACTTAAGTGAATAACCCCCTCAATGTCGAATCTAGTCAGTAGAACTGGCTCATCTGTGGGTAGTGAGACACCTTTTATTAACTTAAAGAAATGTTTAGTGCCTTTTATAAAAGAATGGACCGCCATCTTTAGTAGTGTGTACACATCAGAAGTTAATACATATTTATGTTTCAACTTCATTGCTACAATTTCCTCTCACACTGTGGAGAGTCTCTAGGTAACCAAGATTTGTATAACAAAAATCACACAAGAGCACTCCTGTGTCTTAATTTCATATGTATAGCAATAACAAAACATAATAAAAAATGTACCAAATACAGTAACTGTCGGTGTTGTTTTAGTGATTGAGGAAGTATTTTGTTGTTGTTGTTAATTTTACATACATCTTTTGGAAATAGTTACACATTCTATTCCTGTGCGCATAATGTCTGCACTCACATAGATTACATTACCTACACTATCCATTGTATTCCCTGTCCTACAGTTCACCCAATAACCCATATATAATCTTATGTTTGATAGCAGTAATTGTTAAAGTACAAGTGAAAACAAAGGTGACCTTTCAAATGGAAGATCACTAATTTCCCAAGCAATTTACTTTGTTGTTAACTTGAAAACGCCTTTCTCTTCACACTCCAAAGGCAGTCTTTTAAGGGCATATCATGAATTAACCAAATTAATAAAATAGCTCTTGGCTAGGATTTTTCATTTCTAAAAGAAAGCTTATTGAAGCATATTAATGACATTAAAAACATGCCACTCCCAAGAGTTATTAAACTAGCATAGAGAAGTGTATTGTTTAACTCTTTAAGAAGCTTGTTCACAACAAAATTTGGTACAACTGTGACTATTAAAGTTTAGGGCAGACAAACAACTGAATATAAAAAAAAGACTGAAAATGAATAGCCTTTCATATAATAGTAAGCTCATTGAGTACTATAAGCTCCTACAGATCACTTTGCCTTAGGAGTGTATATATGATATAAAAGAGGTTTTATTTTAAGTCATCTATAAAAAAGGTCCCATTTAAAATATATATTTCTGTGATGGGAGTTGAATAACATGAATAGAGTGTATTTATATTACTCTGATTAGCAGGAGACATTATCATTATGGCTTAGCAGCTTTTTTTTGCAGCAATATAGACTTATACTTATTTAATTAGCCTTCAATCTAATTGTTAGGGCAAATTCTCCTCTTCTTTCATTCTCTGCTGCTATTTTCTATGAATTCTACTATTCTATCTGAATCCCACATCCCTTGGGAATTACACTCATTCTTTTGATGTTTAACTATTCAAGTTTAATTTTGTAGGCTCGATCTCTTTACATCTGTTATGACTCATACTTATCTGCTTCTTGATTACATCCTCTTAAATGTTATTTTGCTATACCTGTCATAGCTAAACACAATTTTACAACAGAAAAAAAACCAGTATTTTCCCAACCCAGATACCAATACATTGCTAATTCACTTATTTTATTTCAATCTCTTGTTTTTTATCTCCCACCCAAATACTACCTATCTATCAATATATCTCTTTCTGTCGATGCAATTTATAATGATGTTCACATTCTCATTTATCTATCTGTGTATTGCTTAGATCCTTATATTTGCTTCCTGTATTTCACAAAGTTATTTTTGTTCATAAATTATTATTTGTTCCTCTTAAACTTTAAACTCATACAGGGCTGAGCTCACGGGAGAAGCAACCAGTGGGAACAATAGTTAACTCCTTCTGCCACATCATTACTACAATAGAAAGATGGAATTGACTGTCTCACTTGTAGTGTTGAATTGCCTAGCAACAAAAAAGCGACCAGCTGCAAGCCTGCTTTGTGAGCTGCAGTGCTGAGCTAAGGCTCATTACAGTATTATTCCCCACCTACATGATAGATACAATCTGAAGTTTAATATGGTGCAGTAGGTTCTTTATACAGGGATTTTTAAACAGAGCTTTTAATCTGTTATGGATATAGTTATTTATGTAATATTCTATGTAATGTACTCAGTGACATCACTCTACTGTCATTGGATTTTGGTGGTGGAGTTGGACTTCTCCTTGCCTCTGATGTTGCATCAAATGCATCACCATCCCTGCGTGCTTATGTTTTTCTTCCTTTGAGGTTCATGTCCAACTTTCCTATCCCCTTACTTTATGTATTGCTGTATACAAGCTGCCTTCTGAATGCTCATCTACCACCTTTCTCTCAGACTTTGAGTCCTGGCTCTACTTTTTTTTTTTTTGTCTAATGACAGAAAACACATCTCCATTTAACCTCCTTATTTGACTTTCAACAGTGAACAAACCCTAGCACCCACATGGATGGTCAATTTCTACAATTAGTCTTTGCTAAAAATTCAGTAGTTCACAAGCCACCAAATTATTATTCAGCCTTTGCCAGAGGGATGTTGGTAGGGTTTCATTGCTCCAGCTTTTCTCTGCAGCCAAGGATTTCAGTGGATTGGGAACCCTGCCTCATCTGCATGAATCAGTCTACTGCAAAAGCTGAGGGTCCAGGGGTATGAAATACCTTCTTTAGGGCAGCAATGAAGGCTATGGAGTTGGTCATGCTTGAGTCATCTCTTTTCCAGAGGGGTGAAGCCCAAGCCACAATTTGATTGGAAAGGAGAGAAAAAATATAGCCAACCTTCTCTCAGAAGCAAAATGGGTTGGCTGAAACAAATTTAATACAACATTGGTTAGTGAACCCTCTGAAGGCCTGAGGTTCTCTAGAGAAAAATTAGAGGAGGTTATATACATGGTCCTTCATCAGACCCTGATACTGGAGATGCAACCACAGGGCTTATAGGCATAGATCAGCGGTTCTCAACCTTGCGATGACATCACATGCTGACGTTCAGTCAAAACGTCATCATGTACACACGTCATGTGGTGACGTTCGAGAAAAACGTCATCGCATACGTGCGTCATGTGATGACTTTCAGGGCCAATGTCACCATGTGGGAAGCCTTATAAAAATGGACCTGTGATCACTATCAGGCTCCACAGTGGTTTGCGATCCCTGTGAGATGATCGTGCAACCCCCAGAGGGGTTGAGAACCACTGGCATAGATGGACCTGTGAAATCTGATTCTGGGAAGCTCAAATGCATCCATTCTATGAGATATAGACACAGAATATTTTTAAGAGCAGGCAGAAAAGCTTACTCAGGGGTTTCCATAGTCCAATTACAATGTTAAAGGTGTTAGCTCATAAAACTCCTCAGAGGTTTTAATGCTGGAAGAATTCAGGGCACAGTGTCTACTGGACTTTACCCTTACCCCCCCACAAGCAGGTATAATCTTTATGGGGAGCATGCAGAGAAGAGTGTGAGGGACTCTATGTTACTAAGTTCAGGTGAAGCAGAATACACTTTGTCAGAAACAACCTGAGGTGTGTACAAGCAAAATGGAATAAACAGGCCAAAGGTCAGACATGCAGAAAACACTCAGAAACACAGACCATTAGGTTACTATAATTCAGAAAGTACAGTCCATTTATACACAGACAGCTGCAGGGAGTGGCTAGCTGACAGCTTCCACAGTGTGCTAATCCAATCCCAGAGGATTCATGTTGGGAAACAAGAAAAATATTTAGACAAGTTTAGGAACCTAAAATCCAGAAAGTGGAGACAAAGTAAAGTCTTCTTCCTACACACTGGGGAGTGGGGATTTATAATGATCACTTCAACCTCTTTGATTTGTTTTGACATTTATCAACACTTTTCAATACCATTTTCCAGTTCACTAGACTTTTTGATTCCCCTGATTTCTACAGGACTGAAAAGAAATGATTGATTTAGAAAAAGACTGATATTGATAAATATTGTTCTATACAGTTCCATTTCCATTACAGATCAATATCAATGTTCTTTTTCAATGGTAAAAGAAATTCAACTTGGGAAAATCACAATGGGTTTTTGACAGCCTAAAGCCGGTGAGCACTTTTTGGCAAAAAAATTTGATGGAACAACTTTTAGAAATCATTGTAAATGGTGATATCAATATATTACCAATATTTTGCCAGTGCTAACAGGTTGAAAATTTTTTGACTCTTATAAATGTCCCCTCCAAGTCCCTGGTTTGAATCCCAAAGCTGGTGTGTTACATTCAATACGCGAGTAGGGGGAAAGGAGCACTAAATAATCACATGGCCTTATATTACTGACTACATCATCTCTGAGGCATCCCCTAACATAAGTAGTACTCTAAAGGATTAAATCAATTAAAGGAAAAATGAGAATTATACAAAACCAGCCTCTTACACTATCATAAAAAACACCATGCTTATGCTTTCTGTATCATTTCCTGTTAAACCAGCTCAGTTATTTAGATCCATTTTAGTCACTTTAAGAATATTCTAGCAATAAATAACAAGGTTAAAAGTATATATATCTTGTGTGCATCTCTAGTGCATGCAATAATTAGGCTTTTAAATTCACAGGCAAGTTCTCAAGTTGCACTGTTTCTACATCAAAAACACTTTCTTTGGCACAGAGAAAGCTTCACATTAATATCTTGACATGTAAGGGAGGATGATTCAGTTTCATAACCACGTTGTCAAGCTGTATTATTTCTTTATAATCAGCTATGCTATGTGGCATTGTGCTACATCTGAGTCTCACTGAAGTTGCTATATATGGAACTTAATGCATTTTCTTTAGTTTTGTGTAAAGCATAAGCTGTAATTAACAGGGTAAGAATCTTGAACAAATTGGGTTTTGAATTGGTGGTAAACCAACAGTAGTATACACCACTTACAAACACACATTTCATAAAAAAAGAATGTGGTTCTTTTAACAAGTTAAATAAAGATTATATTTGTTTTTCTATGATTGAACACAACTAAAATCCTTGCTTGGAAACTTTTAAGCTTTTAAAGCTGATGTTACACATGTGATAAATGAAGTCCACAGTGTAAGTTGGAGTGGGTGTATTAGGGTGCTTTTTATTAATGGGCTGGGATCTGCAATATAATGGAGGACAGTCTTACACACTGAGGGGAACTGATGTAACTAATACATATGATATTCTAAACTATTACATTAACAAAACTGTGTCTGATATAACATTGTAAAATACTGAGGGGGTTATTCACTAAGGTGTGAATTCGACTGTTGAATTTGCAAAAAGTGGATTCCCATAGTAAATCTGCGACAATTTCCCCATTGTAAAGTCACGACAATTTTTTTAATGTTAAGATTGTGACAATTTTCCCATAATAAAGTAAATACTGCGACACTATTCTCATTATAAAGAAGCAACTGCAACAGTAGCAGCCTATTGTCTTTATCTGGTGAATTCCCACCTATACGCAATAATTCAGACTTTAGTGAATAACCCCCTTAAATGTTCCCAATAGACATGACTTATAAGGGAACAATAAATCAGTGTTTCCTCACTAACACCAGAAATGTGTTTTATTCTCTGGTGAGTGCTGCAACATTTACATCTCTTACACTGAGGTTAAATTAAATAAAAAACAAACTTTGCCCTGACAGTATATAGGTAATATAGTGAAACTACAACTTAGATTAACCTCGACCTATGGTGCTGGCTAGCTGGTTAAGAATATCTGAATATGAATGAGACATTTTACAGGACCTGTAGGTGTTTGAGTGTTATTATGACTGACTGCTGAAGAGGGATTGAGTACCTGGATTAAGTAACTGGCCTAATTGTGTTTGTAAGTGTGTTCAAATCAGTATGTAAATGAGCATATTTGTATGAGTGTGTGAAATTTTAAAGTGAGGGTGTCAATTAGTGCAGTGTGGGTCTGAATGTAAATACTAAGGGATATAAGAAGGGATGTTTGGACAGTGTTAAGGAACAAAACCAAAATCATGTGAGTTCTATCCCCCCCAACTTGGGTTCATAAATGGCTTTGTGGGCAATGGACATTCTACAATGGAATGTATAAGGATCCTGTAATTCAGTGGAACACACTTGTCAGAATCAAACGACTGACAGAAAAGACAGGCTAACATGATACAAAGGTTTCAGGTAGATTGCAGTTTTTATTTCACAGTTTTCTACACTTACACAAAAGCTGAAGTGACCCCTGCTCTATCATAGCAAACAGAGACTGAGGTGGCAACAAACATAGGAGGCCAGCTATGGAGCAGAAGTCAAGCCAGAACAGTAATGAGTCCAGCACAGCCTCAATAAAAGCATTTAAATGCCAATTACTCATCAGACACAACTTTATATATGTCCTTTTGTGGATGAAAACGGATTAAAATTTGGCAATACTGACTTAAACCACTTGCAAGTTAAAATACTTTCTAGCGGTATACTCACAGAATAGATCTTCTATGTACAGGATTATGCTGCCTTTCCAGACTTGTCTTAATGACCTTGTTTACAGAGACAGTAAATAGCTGAGAGTTTCTACTTTTCTATTATCAATTCAGATGGCTGAACTTTATGGAATGTGTGTCTTTTTTGAACCTCAGTTACTAAGTTACTATGTAATTTTATCTGTATTTGTTGGAAAAGCTGATTAAATGTTTGTCTTCTTTATATTTAAGTTTCAGGTCAAAATTTACATTTTCTATTTTGACCTTCGTGATGAGTTTGTGTAGATCTTTAATACTTTCATCTGTCATCGTGGTGTCATCAGCATATTATTGATGGCTATGACCTCCTGATCCTGAGTCCTATTGCTGAATCATGTAATCTTGATATCCTATGATGTGATCAGCATAAACTGTGGGTTGCATAATGATAGAAAGCATCCCTTCTACTTCCTTTCCTGCTGCTGAGATTTACTGTTTTCCCATGTTTTGCACACATATACTGTTTATATATATATATACAGTATATATATATATATATATATATATATATATTAATATTTTTTAGAAGGTATTCCAGATGATGAGGGCCTCCCCTTTCAATAGAAATGTTCTAAAGTTACCCATTTCCATCACAAACTAAAAGGGCATGAAATCTGAAATCTCACCAAATCCATCCCACTAAAATTATACTCTGAATACTTTTCCACACATACAAATGTGAATGGACCTGAATCCCATTAGTAAAAAAAAAAAAATCAAAATGAGAAAGATTACAAAATGAGTTTACAATAGCAGTGTTTGATTTGTATATTTTAACTGTGCTTTGTCGACGGATTCTATGCATAACAATTTCAACTTACAAATGTATCTGTTTACAGCACAAGTCTAGCAATAACTGAACCAGATGATTTATAAAAATGATGCTGAAAATGGGAATAGTTACAGTTTTATAATACCAGCACATTGTGTGTTTTTAAATTCTGCCAGGTGGAATGCCAATTAGGTGGCATAGAAAGTGGCATAAATGAGCGCCGGTTTTCATGTAAATGTGCTGAAATCCCTTACATTAGAACAGATACTTTCATTATGAGAATGATGCCCCAGAGGTGTAAAACAATTTACATGCAATACTAGACAGAATAAATTTAACATGGGACATAATTTCACACCTCAAGTGAATCTGAGCAATAAATATTATTTTTAAAACTTAGAATATATGTATTTTGAAGAGGCTGATGCACCTAAATGTGGATGTTTACTGTATTCCCTGAAAAATGTGAGATGTCAGACAGAAATTGTCATTCATATAATATGTCATCTAGAACATTATAGGTATTGGGGGTGATAATATCACTGCTAGGAACATTAGCCAGGAAGAAAACTTGCTAAACTGCAGTAGAAATGAAAAATCATTGATAATTCCAGGAAATACATGGAATGGTGGAATGATAGGGTACAAAAGGTATCCCACCCATCCTCCAGAAACCAAAACCAGCCACCATTACCACCACAGACAATCACATACTCAGTTTTATACTAGGGGTTACATCTACAACCTAGGATAGATAACAGAAGCAGTTAAATAATATGACTGTAAATCAACAGAAACCATATAAATAAACATGCATTAATAACAGGTGATTAAAGGTTAACAGTGATCATCAGGACAACATTCAGGAGCCATAAAGGCAGCTTTTAAATCAGTGATGCCCAACCTTTTTTGGCCTGGCGGGTGTCAGGGGCTGCCTTACCACGGCTGATATACCTCAGCTCACCGATGCGGGCTGGATACCTATGCTTCAGGAGCTGGATATGGCCCGTGGGCCATAAGTTAGGCACCACTGATGTAGACTACATATGTCTCAATAGCCTCTTTGGTACAACTTTAAAGGGATTCCAGTCTTAGCAAGGCAACACTTTTGCTCTCGCCGAGACTGGAATCCCTTTAAAGCGCTCGCTGATGTCCGAGTGCAGGACATCAGCGAGCGCATATCAGTCAGTGCGAAGTGAGGCGAGGACTCCACACCTCACTTCGCTCTATCCTGAATTACCCCCTGAAACACATGGAGAAATGTATAAGGTGCTGTGATATTGGACTTGGATTTATAACTGATTTATGAATCAACAAACTGACTGTCCCAGTGCTATAATGTATCAAATCTAGTTACTAAACCAAAGGTATCAGTTCTAGCTATTAAGACAGAACTTAAGATACTTTTAAAACAATTTATTTTATTTTAAAGACTACCACTAATTACTGATGTGGGAAACTGTGCGGTCCTCATAACCCATTAAGTAGTACCTAGAAAACATTTAAATGAACTTCACCCGCTTTCATTAGATGACATCAATAATCACTGGCAAGTTAAAGTTTGTGTAGCCCTTGAAATCAACCATAAGGAGTGCCTTAGCATATCCATAATATCAGTACATAAACTAATTTTGACCATAAGCAATCATAGGAAACTGCATTAAAGATATGTAAAGACATAGTAGTTAATTAACCTTGTTGACATGTACAACTATCTTTAATACTAGGCATGTAAATTCCCTATACACTATTGCAGTATGCTGGTTCTCACACATTAGCTGAGGTATATCTGGGAAACACTCCTTCCCAAACCTTTTGTGGGAGCAGGTCAAGGAAATCTCACTCATAATCCAACTAGAACATCCAGAATAAATAAAGACCATGGGGGGAATTCAGCAAGCTCCGAAGCGAGGCGCGTAGTGTTCGCCTCAATTCGGAACAACTGAAATGCGCATGCTGATGTCCTGCA
>WMED01007298.1:0-17751 GCA_019650415.1 Pipa parva
GACGATTGCATACATTGGTGGTCCCTGTTGTGTAAAAGAAGAAATGTTGCCCTCTGGGAGATAAAAGACGCTGCTCTACGCGTTTCGCCAGGCTCTGTGGCTTCGTCAGGAGCAGAAATATAATGATAATCAGAGGGCAACATTTCTTCTTTTACACAACAGGGACCACCAATGTATGCAATCGTCTACAGGTCGGTGCTTGTGTAATTTCATTGGATTGTCCTGGAAGTTTTAAGTCTGCCTTACTGGATCATAATTTATGCTTCACCCAAGAAGTCACTTTGATTTCAGTTGTGGTATCATAAGTGGGTCAAGCATCCTTTGTCTCTAAGAGGTTTTATTTGGGAGAATCGGAATCAGATTATACCATTTGGAAGTGTGCCTAACCATTCATAGTTTGAAGCAAATTTACTTATTGGAGTCGGTGAGCGGCCATTTTATATATCACACGTGGTGGTTTTATTTCATATGTTTCAACACAGTTTCCACTTATTGGTTTCAGAGGGCTTTTGTCTCTCCTCATATCTTGTTTATACAGGTTGCACTATGTTGTTTTATGCGCTTTCTCCTTAGAACCTTTTGGTTTTTTCACATCTCTGATCAAGGAAGTTTTGGAAACACATTCCTATCGGACTAAGCTGCAATCAACATTTCATGAACATTTCACATACAAAAATTTTCTCTATATGGTGTTGTACATTTAATTACTAATTTGATTTAGCGCTGTTCAGTTTCAGTTTGTTTTTCACTGTCACATTCTATTCAGAGAGCAGTGGCAGTTTGGAAGGTCTTAAGCCACCACTGTGAGAGTGTCATTCAACCCCCAAAGGGGTCATGACCCAAAGGTTGAGAACCGCTGTGCTAAGCCATAATTCCAAATATACATAGTCTGTTACAAGATTAGCTTAACTAATGCACCTTCATTTCCTGCCCTCTCTATCCCTCTCCTTTAGAGAGTAAGCTCTTGTGAGCACTGTCCTCTATCATTATGTGTCTTATCCCTTAATTTATAACTGTATTTATTATTTATAGTCAGTCAAGCTCTCTCTTTTCTCCATTTTAAGGGGATGCAGAATATGATTGATATTTTAGAAATAAACAATATTTATACTCATCCATACATCATGACAAAGGGTTTAAGTGTGTGTCATTTTTATATGGAATCCAATTGCTTTAATTACTAAATCCTCGCTAATTCCTAGGTGATATCAATATTTTCAACCTAAATAAAAATATATCGATATACCAGGAGAAAGCGTATTTTATTTTTATAAATACGCCCCTGTACAATCTTAACAAGGTAAGAGTATGAAAGGCAAAATGGGTTTGTCATATGCAAATATTTTTATGGTTGATTTAACATTGGCTTTGCAAAATGGAAAGTACAAAGACAACATAGTTGTCTGGAAAAGATTTGTGGACTATATATTCATAATATAGGCAGGTACTAAGTAAGTGCTTTCATAAAACACACTTAAAAAATTACAGTTTACAGAATACATTTTCTTTAATAAAAAGCTTAATTAATTAATAAGAAAATTAAATCTGTACTTATGTATACAGTAGAAAGATAAAAAATTCTATATTTCATCCACAGGGGATAGCCAAAAGTAAGTGTACAAGGGTTAGAAGAATTACCAATAATAAAAAGAAATATGACAAAGTTCACGTATGGTGGAAAAAAGAATAATGAAAAGCTATAAATTAGACATTTTATAACAATCAAGAGTAGCCAAAACATAATTTCTACAAATTATAATGAAGTTTTCCCATTGTAGTTTGATCAAAAAAATTTCCCTATTCTACAGAATGACTATAGCAATAATTTGAAGCTAATTATAAAACCCCATTAAGGAATATAGTACACATGCAGGGGACAACCTGGTAAAGACAGACTGGGGTTCATTCATTAAAGTGATAATTTGACTAACATAGAGACTTTGCATCTGTTCCCGTCACTATGATCAGGAAGACGCATCAAACGTGGTCGCATGCATAGTGTGGCATAGTCAGTCGCACCATGGTAGGATGAAAAGTCATGTGGAGTGAGGCGAATTCCTCAAGTGAAGGGCAGTGACGTCAGTCTCATCATATCCCACTAACTGTTTATAAGTGAAAAATACTTATTTTTATATGTCCCCTTGTGCCTAGTTCATGTTTAGTAGTAGACTAATTAAGTCACAGTTGCCATTGTTACTTTTAAATGGTCGCCTTACACAACACTGGAGCCCTACCATCAACGCCCTCAGTTTTCCACTCTGTTGTGGAAAAGGCAAACAGATGAATTCGGAAAAGTACGCCTTGTAGAATCCGCTCCTTCGACAGACTCCAACTCATGCTGAATAGCATAATTACCTGTGCACGTGCACACAAAGTGACACGAAGAGCTCCATAAGTCCGCAACTGGAGTAAGCATCAGAACTGGTAGCAAACTTGTAACATCGCAGAGTTTGTTGTATAAGCGGTATTGGAGAAGTCATGTAAGGACACGAATACCCATATTTACACGACTGTTCACACTTTAATGAATGACCCCAGAGTTGCAATAAAAAAGGTTCTAAATCAAGACAAGATCCAAAGGATTAGAGACCCTTGGCAAAGAAGACTGTGTGGTCCTATCTATTAGTGAGCTGGACAGGGCAACTTTTATTAAAGGTTCATTAGAGAGAGTTTGAGCCAGAGGCAGGCAATGCCCACTATGAGCAAATGAATGAGTATCACATATATGGCAAAATTTTGCTTTTCCAAGTTTATTCCCACGAGATCTAGGAAGTTTCTCATGGTAAATATTGCGAGATTTTAATTGAGTTTATCTATCTAAATTTTTAAATAAAAAGGTTGCCATACTACTAATGTAAAGTATGGCTACCTTTCCATTAAAAAATTCGATAAAAAAACTCAATCAAAAAGTTTTGGTTGGTAAATATCGATTGAAAATATCGAGTGATTTTTACTGCATGAACAGCCAAGATGTTCTTGGGATAAACTTGGAAAAGCGATTTCGAATTTATTAAATTTCGTCGATAGAGTCTAGTGGACAATCAGCCTTTTAGATATAGCTATAAATACTCAGAGTGCAGGAGTGTCTCTGATGATTTACAGATATTTTATGATAGGAATCATGCTTGGATTCACATCTGTATTCCCCTAAGGTAAAAATGAACTGATCCTTTGTGTTAGCAGTTTTTTCAAATGCTATTTTTTTTCCAAATTGTGCTAAAAGTAAAAACCTGGTGCACCTGATAAAATCTTCCATACCTGGTTCTATTGACCTGTACGGAGGAATGTATGGACCTCTTGGCTCTCTACTATTTAGACTAAACCTCACATTTGTTGAAGTTAATGTGGGGATCACAATACCCTGCAATTTAATAGAGCAATATCTTAGGTACACTTGGCATTACAAGTAAGCATGGTAATGCTACTGACTGTATGTAAGAAAAGTGTATTGCCACTGAAGACTTGAGATAAATAGGTAATGAGGCTGAAGAAAGTACAGTGCCCAGTAAAATCTAATAATGTAAATGCCTAACTGCACCATAAGTTGGGCTTCAGATTGAGAACAACCAAGAAGCAACTATAATACTGTTAGCAACAAGATTGCACCACAGAGGAGTGACACAAGACATAAACAAATCTTCACCAATTCCATAGTCCAGTGATAGAGGATACATTAGACTATGGAATAAAAAT
Organism: Pipa parva; assembly: GCA_019650415.1. Classification (NCBI taxonomy): domain Eukaryota; kingdom Metazoa; phylum Chordata; class Amphibia; order Anura; family Pipidae; genus Pipa; species Pipa parva. The sequence goes on from WMED01007298.1 coordinate 3,694, forward strand.
ACAAGTTACAATATAGTTTACATACTTAAAAAAGGAAAGTTATAGCTCTTTTGAGTTGGCATTAATAAATAGGTCAATAAACCTAAACAACTACCATGTGAGTAGTTTTAATTATTTCAGTCCTTTAACAATGGTGATGTTAGTCTATAGTCTAAACATACAGAGAGTAGCATTCAGCAAGGTGATATACAGTATATATGTATATACACACTAATAGGAGAGTACTCTGAATCAGCTGCCAATCCATGCTTATTGCAACTGCTTATTACAACATGATTTAAGGGAAAACAAAAAATGAAAGTTATAATTTGCCACAAAATTATATTCTTGGTTTGGGAGTCAACAATTTGCAGCAAAAAAACAATTTGCATTTCTCTGCAAAATACTTTGGTATGTACTGCTTATATCCATGCACACAAAATGCTGAGTTTTAGGGAAGTTATGATTGCATTTTTTAGAAATACATGAGAATCTTTTTGATAAACAAAAATAGTGTTATTCAGACTTGAGAAACCAATTAATGTTATATATTATGTCAGCATTGGTATTTGTGTGCCTGGCAATACAGTAAAATGTAATTTTATTTTACAAGAATTCATCAATAGTTAATAAAAGTTATAATCTATCATATATATTTAATATGTCAGGAGTTCCTGTAGCAATTATCAGAGTACTGCTTAAGTATGCAGTCAAATATCGAAAGATAACATGATGTGACTTGAAAAGTTAATCTATAAATCAGAAGTGTAAAAGCCCTTCTCTGGGATTTCCATACCATTCAATAAAGAATAGAATGTGATTAATCAAATTGCAGGAATATTGTTAGCAGATATAAACCTAGATGCAAGATACATAAATGTAGTAATGTTTATAAATGTGCCAAATGAAATACTTAATACATTGTACTGGTGGAGGCCCTGGAACCCAAAGACCATTTTCCTCCAAAAAGCAGCATATAAAACCTCTGGTATCATACCCAGTAATTATTGCATATTTACATTTGACACCTGAAAAAATCTTAATATAGCCTAAGATTTACAGTGCACCAGAGAGTAATGATTTCCAGAAGATCCTTTTTTCTATGAATACGCAATTACTGGGAGGCATCCCAGAGGTATTATAAGGAACTGTTTTGGCAGGGAAAGAGCTTTTCATCATTTGGGTTATCACTAGGAAGGTGGGGCATGAGTCAAGAAAGAGACAAGGAGTCAGTGTAGTATATCACTTAAAAAGCAGTGTTGGACTGGCCAGTTGGGACATCAGGTGGGACCTAAGGCAGACCAGCCAAACTTCCTCTGTTTCTGAATGTGCCACATGACATCATATGTCACTTGGCATGTCCAGTACAGGAGCTGGACCACTATTCCCCAATCTGACACTGTACAGAAGTGATGGTAGCACCCTGGTGGAGTTCATCGCAGATGCTGATGAGTGGATTCCCCTGCAGTAATTCCCAAATTGCCAAGAGGTGAGGTGCCTGCAAGTAGCTATTGTGGCTATTGTTACATAAGGAGAGTAATGTAAAAGTGATGCTATGTGATATGAGATGCTGAAATATTAAAATGTGCTGCTGAGTAACTGTTAGGTTACTACCTGGAACTGGATTGAAGGTGGAACCTGCTACACAACTAACTGGGATGGAGACTCATGTTCCTCATGTTTGAGCAAAGAACCTCTGGTGCCCATTATTGAATTTAAAGGTACAAGCACTACTTCTAATGTAAACGGGACCCATCCCTTAGTCAAATAGAACTGCACTGGAACAGAAAGCACAGGTCCCCACAGGAGGAAAAGCTAAAAGAAACCTCTTTTTAATTAGCCTTAACTAATAAAACTCTGGTATACAACACTGTATACCAGTAAACTTATATACTTGTAGTTACTGCAACATATACTGCATCATGAGGTGAATATCGAACTAGTTGGAGGAATTACTAATTACTTTCCACCAATGGAAAGGTTTTCTTAAATATAAAGAAGGGGAGACCATTATGTTCATTTACAAATATTCTTATTAGAGAGGAATTTAAAATGAACTTCTTACCACAAAGCATTAGTATGGATGCCCACTCATCCAGATAAATAAGATCCTCTGTGCAGAATAATGCTTATTCAATACAGAGTTTTCTTTCAGTGTCCAATTTATTTTTTAAACAGTAAATCTTTACTGAGCGTATCTATGTTATTGTAATTTAAATGGGATACATGCCACCTAGAAATAGTTTTTGTTGAACATGACTAGTTGCAATACAAAGTTACTATATATTTCCACATTAAACACTGCCAATCCTTTACTTCAAGAGGTTCTAGGCAGAATTTATCTTCCTTAATTGTCGACATGCCGTTACATAAAAAGAAATCTGCAGAAAAACACTTACTTGTGATCATTAAGTTTATCACACACATACAATGAAAGCAAAATAAAAAAATAAAATACCATGACTCTGTGATCAAGCTCAGACCTGAATATGGTATATACTTTTCTTCAAGGTAATAAAAGAAAATTACACAAAATGTATCTTTCTACATGTTGTCTCTCTTAATTAGCTACTTGATATTCAAAGCTTTACATAGACTACAAACATGCCAAAGAAATAAACAAAACAGAAAAATATTATTTGTATGTAAGTCAGACTTGCTCAATGACGTGGTTTAGCTTGCTGTCTTGAATGAATGCTCCTTAACAATATTAATATTTTTTGCCAAAGACTGTTACCAGTTGATAGCACCAAGACCTTAACATTTTTAAGTTCACGATATGGACATGTTGTATTATTTTCTCTCCTTTCTTCTTCTTAAATTGACATTAAAAAAAACAAAAACATATTGTTTCATGATTTTTGTTCTGAAAGAAAACAGCTGTTTAAAACTGGCTAATTTTACACTGAATAAAACACATGATGGTTTAAGGTCCCTGAATCCCTTACAACTTAGTTTCCAATAAATAATTTGTTAAAGCTTCTGTATTTTTTTCTCTGAGTGAGAGAGTTTGTTTTTTCACCAAATTTCCTTAAGATCATTCAGGGGGGACGCAACTTAGATAAGATCATATAATATATCATATACTGTAAGATCATTCTAGTCTATAGTATTATAGTTGTTCAGGAGAACAACTAACATAAGTGGTGGCATTGATACATGTATCAGCATGGTACCATGGTACACTGTGGAATGTAAACAAATAAAAAATCCTCCGGCACTCCAAGCATGAATAAAATTATCCTTTTATTATAACCACATAGGTTCCAACAAAATAAAAAAGGTTAAAAACAAAGATAAACGCCTATGCGTTTCACACTTATGCGTGCCATGAGTAAGCGCGCATCAGTGTGAAATGCGTAGGCGTTTATCTTTGTTTTTAACCTTTTTTATTTTGTTGGAACCTATGTGGTTATAATAAAAGGATGATTTTATTCACGCTTGGAGTGCCGGAGGATTTTCTATTTGTTTACCAAGCACGAAATTGCCCATTTTTCTCCAGAGCACCCTCTTTACTGCAATTGAACGGATAAGGGATTGAGCGGTCAGGTTTGTTTATTTTATATACTGTGGAATGTGTTGCATATACCTTTTGTGCTATATGTATATTTGTCAATGCTCCATAAAGAATACACTGCGTATCTAACCTAACGTGTTACACTATTCACTAGTCACTTGCATTATTTTTTTATGATTAAATAGTACACTGCTAAGGCCCTCCATGCCGCAGCAATATGTAAGCAGGCATCTTATACTAACCTAGAAAAGCCTTGTTTGTAATCTTTTCCCTAAGCTGTGTGGTACAAGAACCTGGGGATACTGGCATTAGCCAAATTACTAAAAAGCAATTACTAAAAAAGTAAGCAGTACTGTTCACTTTCCACAATGATTACAGCACAGCACAGTATTAATGTCCCTTTATGAACCTCTTATGCATTTATTACACAAATTCAAATAGTGCTTTATTACCTGTCGTAAAGAAAATCCAATTTTTATACAGTTACATTAAAGTTTTCACTAGCTGAAAAGTTTAAACTTTCAGATAAAGTTTTCAAGTTTTTTTTTTCAAGCAATTATTCTAAATCTATGATTTCTGCCATCAAAAATATGCTTTGTTTTTCCACCTTGACAGCTTGAGTGCACCAGGAAATAGTTTTTCTACAGAAACCCAAAAATATGAATGCCATGCACAAATTAAAACATCACTTGTAGGAACTCCATTGGTACTATTGTGTTCACATCTATTGATTATTGATATCTGCATTTGATTTTGTCGTAACAGCCTGACCAAAGCTGAAATAAATTGTACAGAAACCTTAAAGGAACAATCCATTCTAAAACCACTGTTTTGCAATATACTGTAAATGTTTTACTTATTTTCATGTTTTTTTTTACATTCACAGCCACATTCTTACAAATCTTCTTCTTTATTACCTATTTCCTCTACAGCTGACTAATTTGAATCTCAGATCAGTGACTACTGCAAGATTCTGATTGGTTATTAAGAATTCTCAAGCCATTCAGCAAAATCGCTGGCTTAATATTCCAAACTGAACTGCTGAAGAGGAAATAGATAAGAGTAAGAAGGACCTTCAGTAATAAACTGATTGCAAATAAAGGAGGATGGAAACAATTAAATAATACTGTATAAACATGAATTTAACAGTGACAAATGCTGTAAAAGAATTTATTTTACAATGATAATTAAACTTTCAGATAACAGTTAGTGACAAACTGTTCCTTTAATTAAAAAAAAAACAGCATTCTGAATGCATACGATCTGCAAATAAACATCACTAATCTGTTTCAGAATTTAAAAAAATGCATTCTTGGAATATGTGTCATCTAATTTCTCTGCATGTTTATTCAAAATAAGATCTCATTACAGGGGAATAAATAAAAAAAGAAACGTACATCAGATGTAACCGATTCACATTAAAAAAATGAAGCACATTCAGTTTCTAACAGATTCCCAATGCATTTTTTTATGCTTGTCTATAGGGATCCAAGTGTAGGACCGATTAAAGGAAATTCACCAGATTTGCCTTTCACTGACAAATCTCATAAAGACGGCATAGTGCAAGTGTTTAAATGCAAATATTATAGAGAACAATGTGATGCGCTTGCAATAAACAGTCAGAATTACTGAATCAGTCCAACTAACTGACAATGTATTGCGATAAACAACATTTAATGGGTGCTTTTTCTATTGTAAGCAGTCCTGAATAGCAGCAAGCTGAGACAGAGAGGACACACAACAGCTCTTTCTTTAAACAAAGCTGCAATTATTATTATTATAAGTACACAGTCACTTGCACTCTCAGTTCTAAAATGCGACTTGCCTTTGATTGCAATGTTTTTTTGTTTGTTTGTTTAGATTTTGTTTTGACACCAGTGTCTAGGGAAAGCAGACTGGTATTTTATTAATAATAAATAACTCTGTATCCAAACCACTTCCTATCCTCTGGGTAAAGAATCTGAATGTATTTCTTATTGCGAATGTATCATTTTTGCAGTATTAAAATATCATAATCTGTGAATGTTGGGGACTGTGAATTAGAGAAAAAAATGAGATATTTTCTAAGTTATTCGTATCTGTTTTTTTTTAACGCCATTTTATCTTTAGAGATGTTAATTAAAGGACAGATGTTTTTTCTGGGACGGCATCCAATTGTATATTTTAAGAGGAAGTCTTGTAAAAAAGTGCTGTGTGCTGCTTACTCGCCTTCAAACTGAAGCTTTCAAACACTTGCTTTCTTTGGAATGTTCTTAAATATTTTAAAAAGATCCATCTGTCTTTCGTAGCTAAATACATTAAGGCAATGTCACAGAAAGTATCTTGATCTTTGCTGTTTCTCCCAAGGAAAGTAGATACTGTGTGACACTGGCAGACTTTACTGCTGTAAATGTAAATGCGATATACAGATAAAGGATCATTGATCTTCTCAGGAGCGAAAAGGGTAGCAGCAGAACACAATGATATAATCAAATGTGTATTTAACCTAAGAATCATTGCTTTGATTCAGAGTCTACTGCATGCATATCCCAAATCCAAAAGAGAAGTGATAGCAGAATGTCTGAACTAATGCCTAGAAGTGTATTGTTCAGTGCCTCAGAGTAATAAGTGTAACTTATAGGCCAGGGTTAGCACAGTGATGATACTCTCCTTAGGGAACTGTAGTAGTCTCCTATTAGTAACATGGGATTATTTTTAGTGTTCAAAATTACTAAATCTTTTTTATCCAATTTCTTGCTTTACACATAACAATTACAGTGGGAGCATCAACCAATCAAAATACAAATAATTATAATACAGAAGAGAAATGACATCGTCCAATATTTAATGGGCTGTCAAGCAAGATAACTGTAAGACCGTTGATTTTAAAGACATTAAAGAAACAGAAAGCTATACACAACTTTTTGTTTATTTAATAGTTACATATGATAAAGCAAAAGTCTTTTGGTATATTTTGTTCTGACACTGATTATTTCAATCTCCATTTTGTGCTATGAACATTATTGTAATATGTCTGTAGGCTTTCCATTGTCCACTGACTATCACAGCTGCGATTTGATGGCAAATGATTTATACACTTACTAGTTTATTTACTCACTACCTGCGCTTCTCACAATTCAGCTTTTCACTGTGGGGGTTATTCACTAAGGTGCGAATTCATAAACAGTGGATTCCCATTGCAAATCCGTGATAATTCCCCTATTGTAAAGTCGCGACAATTTTTTAATGTTAATTTAAGATTGTGACAAATTTCCCATAATAAAGTTGTGACTGCTACAATATTCTCATTATAAAGACGTGACTGCGACTGTCTTTATCTGGCAAATTTGCACCTATACGCAACAATTCAGACTTTAGTGAATAACCCCCTGTGTTGTTGGTGTTCCTTTTATCTCAGTTCCAAAGGTTGGCTAGCTTTGGTCCCTCAGTGCTGCAGTGTTTCATTGTTTCAATCTAATCCTGCAGTCTCCAACCTTAGTTGGAGCTCTTGGTTCCTTCAGTCTCTGTGCTACAGTGCCTGCCCTGGTTACAGTTATGTTATTCTTGCTAATGCAGCTTCCCAGTGATCCTGCTTCTAGTTACAGCTATCCTGTTCCTGTCCCACTATGTTTTATATTAGGAGATCTGATCAACTGTACACTGTGCAGTATCCAGCATTTCTCTATATTTAACCAGAGCCTTAAAAAGGAGCCAAACGATGTTAACTGCTTTGTACTGTAGCAAGGCTAATACAGAGAAGTGAATATCAAATAAGTAAAGTAGCTTCAGTATATAATTGTACCTTGTATGTATAACTGCTCTTGTCCCTTATTTTAGGAATTTGGCTGAAAGACATGAAAACCAGTGTTTGTTCTCCAAGACACAGATCCAGAATACTAATAATAGAGTGAATACTTTTTCTACAGCTGGTTAATCAAAGGGTGCAGGAACTCCTGGCCATTATCCTTAGACCCGGAAAGGGGAACTGGACTTCGCTATGGAACTCCCAGGTTATGACCCTTACAATGATGGTAGCCAGGCTGTACTGAAGCTGAAGACAGGAATAGATGAACTGCAATCTGTTCCTGTGATATAAACTCAGTGGAGGAAAACTGGAGGAGGGATAGTAAAACTGTAATACAAAGAAGGCTGAATTCTGAGTAGCAAGAACAGATGAAATGCCAAATAAAATGGAAGTTGAAGCTGTTGATGAGTAGGAACAACTAAACAGAGACACAGTGGAAGTTGGATATGCTGAAGATAAGGACCAACCAAACAGCACAGAACAGAAAAGTGCCAACAAAGGAGCTGGAGCTAGCACCAACCAAAAACTAGTGGTAAAGGTGACACTGAGCGCCTAAACTCTCCAGTTTTGAAAAATCCCATCAAGGAGATGGTTGCGGTAAGTGCTAAAAGTGTCCTATTGGTAAGCAATGGTACACTTACAAATTGGCACACAACTGCCTTTTAACATTCTCTTCCTTGTTTTTTCCAAACCACATTCTTCTTTTTTGTCTTATAGTCTCACTTCAATTTCTCCCACCAAATTTCCAAATTCAGTTCCAACAGATGCCCGTAAGTATCTATTATCAACATAGTAGATTTGACCTCTAAGGAGTACCTATCCACAATATAACTCCAGGGGAAGACTCAGGTAAGGCTAAACATAATTGCTACCTGTTCTTAATAGCTAAAAATTCACAATAAAACTTATGTGATGTAATGCAAGCTTATTACAGTGACTGGGAGGATTACTTGAAGGTTTGTAGTGGTGTAAGGACAGATAAATTACATCAGGTAACAGTAAGTTGTACCTATCACCAGCTGGAGATTATCTGAGAAGTCTGCATCTCAGGTAGTTAATCCCAGTGACAATGTAAATCATCCCACTCAAAGCATAGCACAGAGGGTTAAAACATTTCCTGTGAGACGTCCTTAACAAAGATCCCTTTTCCTCTGTGCCACGTAAGCATAAGACCCGGTACTGCAAATTAATACAGAATTAAAACTTATAGATCATAGATTTGCAAAAAGTAAATAAGAAAAATCTGCAAGATGTTAGTATTTAGAGACCTGTACCTTAGTTATTGTTGATGTGTTGTTGAAGTTTTATAGAATTGATTCTGTGAGATAAGAAACTGTATTTGTTCATTCTTTGTTTGCCTTCTGTTAATAAATACCATATATATTATAATGTACACATTTTTAAAGTGTACCTGTCACCTCAAAACTCTAATACTAATTTAGGTTCTACTAATAAAATAAACGGTTTTGTAAATATATATCTGTTTTTAAAAATGCATCTTTATACAACATTTCTTTCTTTCATCTTCCCTGTCAGCCTGACTTTTCTTTCTGAGTCAGGTTGGGTGGGGCTTAATGATGATTGACATTATAGCTCCTCCAATCAGATCCCTGCTAGATTAAGATAGTCAATTTCTGAAAATGTGTGGAGCATGGCTGAGTATTATGTAATGTTCTTTTCCATGGGATTTATAGTTCTCCAGGGGTCAATTACATTTAGATTACATTGCTTAATTTAAGTCAAAGTGTCTGTTATGTGTTTATGTTTTCTTTGTTGTATGCAATTAATGAAATATTGTGTGATCAAGTAATGGACATTGTGCAGCATTGAAGTCTCCCCCTGATCACAGCACATGGGAATATGGAGATAGAAGAGTTTGAAGTTTATCAAAAAAAGCTGTGCTGAAGTCAGTAAGTGCATACACATTTAATATCACTAATGCAGTGTGAAAAAGGTGGAGGTATGCCAATAGGTATTTACTTTCTGGATCTGCAATTGTTTTGTGTACTGAGATGTGTAAATGTTTGTAAAAATTATGGCTAGACCACTTTTATTGGAGGAAAAGAGCACAAACAATGTGGTACCTCCCCAACCCGAAGGAAAGTCTATGACTGTCTACTTGAGCTAATTTGGTTTCCTGGAGGAAAAAAAAATGTCAGTATTAAAATGGCAAACTTTATGTAATATTGACCTATGCTTGTTTGGTGAATTGAGTCCCACTATATTCCATGTTATAATGTTTTTCAAAGTGGATTATATTGTGACAAGAGCAGAACTGCAGAATTTTTGATACTCACAGTGTTTTTGCAGTTTACAACATGGTACCATTGAGACAGCTTTAACTACAGGTATGTATTATAGACAAAGGAGCTCCGTGGGAGGATGCAAGTCAATTGATAGTAGACCTTGGTGGGTCAAGATGAGAGGTGTCTATAGTCTGGCAAGTAAATATGTAAAACAAGAACAATTAAAGCTAAATATAAACATATTAACATTGTCATTTGTTTAAAGTGCTTGTAGCATTATTTATGCCTATTACTGAGAGTTACATTTAGAAAGGTTTCAAAGGCTTCACATAGTTTCAAGAGTAGAGATAGCTTGAAGACATTAGAATGAAATTGAAGAGAAGAAAAAAAATACTAAGTCCTTGTATAATAGCAGTCATTTTTAAGATCAACATTTTCAATACATATGATCGGACTTAAGAATTATTGGAGCCTGGTTTAATGATAGCATGTTTGTAGTTCAGTTAAGATATAACCGACTTAATTGTATGTGTTTGACATTGAAGGTTATATCTAGATGAGGTTGGGAGGTTTTACATGAGTTAACAAATAGAACATTGTAACTATAATTGTGTGTAATGCAAGGATGTAAGCTTAAAAGAACAGTCCAGTCCGATTAATAAAAAGTAATGTGTGTTGTAAATGCATAATACATTTTTTTTCTAATATACTTAAAGGGTAATTCACGATAGTGCGAAGTGAGGTGCGGAGTGTTCACCTCACTTCGCACAGACTGATATGCGCTCGCTGATGTCCTGCACGCGGACATCAGCGAGCGCTTTAAAGAGATTCCAGTCTCGGCGAGAGCAAAAGAGTTGCCTCACCTAGACTGGAATCCCTTTAATGCGCTCGCTGATGTCTGCATGCAGGACATCAGCGAGCGCAGATCAGTCAGTCCGAAGTGAGGCGAACACTTTGCACCTCACTTTGGACTATCCTGAATTACCCCATTAGTCTTTTATGTGAGCAAAGGAATGAATTGTTCCATCTGTGTAGCAGTACACAGCTCTTCTGTGTTTACTTCCTGGTTGGAATATTTTGCCACTGACACAACAGCGTCTAAGGAAGGTCAAAATTAATAGTTAATGAATTACCATAGGCAGTTACAATACTTACAGCTAATGGTGTATGCTGCTGTAGCAAGCACTGATATTGAGTATGAGAGAGAGAGAGAGACCAAATCCATATAAAAAGAAAGTCAATATTTTAGCCCTTTCTTTAACAATTGCTTTTGCTGGGTTAACTACACCTTTCAGAGTTAAAAAAAAAAAAGGTGGATGACAGCTTAAAGGTTCTGATTGGTTATTTAGCATTATCCAGCCTGTCAGTCAATTCCTTAACTCAAGATTCCAAACTGAACTGCTGAATAGGAAATGGCAGAGAGAGGGAAGCAGCTTCAGTACCAAACTGGCACTAAATTGTAAAGTGTAGAAATAAACAAATAATTTATATGGCAGAAAGCATTTATTTAACAGTGCCAAACAGACAGCAAATAACTGTTGGTGCCTAAACTATTCCTAGGTCTAGAAGGTCTATTAGAACTTCATTCAGTATTAGTGTGTTCAAAGTTTGGTTGAAGTTTATCACACTTAGTGGTTTATTTAGGACTCTGGAAGTTGTATCTAAATGAGATTAAGAGGCTCTACGTTAAATGTGAAGTTTTTCTCTACTGTAAAATATAAATAAAAAAATCCCAGAATATTAAGAGCTAATTCTAGACATGGTTAAGAAGCTTTGGATAGGATAACAATCTGAACATTATAGCTATAAACATTTATAACAGGTAAATTTAAAAGCTATTTAAACTTTGCTTGGTAGCACTGTATTCATATATTATTCTCAGTAGTGTGTTTTCAGCTCTGGCAGCTATACCTAATTAGAGATGGAATTAGAGATTCCACATAAAATAGAACATTGTCACTAACATTAAGGGCCTTATCGACTTAAGGCCAAATAGTTCCACCAAATTGAATTTTTTTAGGGGTCCCTGGGACCCCCAAACCATCCACGATCCCACCCAGGATCATTCAATACTAAGCCACTATTTAAATCATAGCTGCAGCTGCAAGCAGCTATGATTTAGGAGAGCCACGATCCTCTCCTGCCTTTGCCTCCCTGATCACAGCGTCCTGCAATTAAGCTCTTATAGTGGCATAGGCTTCAATGAGCACCAGGACTGGATCGCGGTGAGCCAGCCTGCTTGCATGGCGCTGTGATCAGGAGGGCAAAGGCAGGAAAGGATCGTGGGCCCACTGCTGTCATGGGGTGGGAGCTGATGGGGGAGGGAGAGGGAGAGGACGCAGATTATCATTACGATAATCGTTATCGGATGCCGATAATCAACACGATTATTTCAAAATTATTGGATCATCGATAATACTCGATAATTTTAATAATCGTACCGATTTCAACTTTTCTCGATATCATCGCTCAACACTACAAAGGAGTCCTTACAATATGAGCACCCTTCTCCAGCATATATTCAGGTGCTAGCCCGAGGCAAAACTTAATTTAATAAGCCTTGCACAGTTTAGTTCCACAGGAGATTATGGGTACTGTAGGCATACTAGTATCATATGCTCTTTTTTTCGGTGAAAAATATAAGATCATGTACCATTACACAGTGCTTGAAATGATGCTTATTTGTTATGCCCTAAAGTTATCACATTTAACATTATTATGAGGAAGTTCCTACTGCACTTTACAGTCCCAAGACAGCACCTATTACAGAGAGTGGCCAAATGATTGCAAAGATTTTGGTACCAGGGATTCTCTTTATATTAAAATATATGAGCAGGTTCTATACCAAGGAAATCAGAAGCAGATATTTCATAGTAACTTCAATCAGGATTCCTTTAGTTTTCCTTAATCTACCACTGAATTACCTAAGATTACACTTGCCTTTAATGGTTGATTTCTGCCTACTTCCTCTCTTTCTTACTTGCCATTGAAGCACTGGGCTACCATCCTGCCAAAATCCAATCTGGTTACATCTTATAACAAAGGGACCTCTTTATGTACAACCTTGTAATTTATATTATGCAACCCATGGTTTCCTCTGCAAACACAAGACCTGGCCCTTATAGAAATATAGCTATTTGGCAATACCATATCACAATTCCTTTGATACAAACATAGTGGAGAAAACATAAGTTGGAATATGTAACAATTTGCCATAAGGGAGTAGTATGTAAAGGAACTGGAACTTCTTAAAGAAACAGTCTAGCCTGATTAATAAAGTTCAATGTGTGTTGTAAATGCATAATGAAAAAATTTCATTTCACGTTTTCTCCTCAGTCAGACCTATTCAGTAGATCAAACTGCTAAATGAAAAGGCATCCAATTGTTTTCCAGGGCAGTTATATTCACGCAAACTGATGGCATAGCATGAATGTGTAACTTGTATTAAAAAAAATAGGATTTCTTTGCATGTAAGCTGTTGGACCCAGAATGATTCAAAGTGAGAAATGCTTTATTTATATCCTTTTATCTGAATGACTGTTTGAAAGATTCTTTGGTAGAAGCAATGATTAGTGAGAAATTTTCAATTGATATTGCTGATGGCAAATTAAGCCTCTCTTACAAAGTCTGGTACATGACAATTATAGGGTGTACTAAATGATGTTACAATTAATGGAATAATCTGGAAAAGGATTATAAGTAACTGAGATTTCTATTATAGATTTAACATGCATTTTTTAAGAAAGGTTCAATTATATTTGGACCATCTCAAACAGATGTGCTATTACAGATATAACAGTAGGCTTAGATGATTTTTAAATATATTGTACTGTTATACCCTTGCCCAAGGGGGTGAAGAAACTATATATTATAACCTGGATGACTGAATATTGATCTCCCATCTATTAACCTCTATATTTATCTCTATATTAATACTGGTTGAACAGTGACAGATCTGTTAATGCAGTAGTCACTAGGCTGTCCTTTGGATGCTTTTTATTAAACTATATAACATCCATTCCACCACATTTGACAGTTAAAGATGTCAAATGCAGGAATACATTGTGTTTATAAATGTTATTAGCAAGCATAATTATAAGGATGCGCTATAGAAATCTAATCTACATTTTCTATGTAGTATAACTCTCCTAGCCTCCCTTGTCTACATTACAATCCTCTTTGGATTTTATAAAGGTTATATTACATATTACATCCCAGACTAGCTAAAATATCCAAAATATCCTTCAAATAAATCTCTAACCTCCTTGGTGGTTCATATGCTGTCCAGTAGCCCTACCAATACTAATTCTATTATCTTAGTTATTCTGAAGCTAAGCTAAATGTCATTACAAATCATCACTAACAATAAAACCTTGTTGAAAAATCAGGCTGGAAAATTTTACAAGTTAGCAACAGGAAGCTAATGTCATCCCACATGCTCTAAAAGCAAAACACACCCTGCTATACCTATACTTAAAGTGCACCCGTCAGCTCAGGATTTTTACAGTTTTATAAAGTATGTGACTTTATAA
>WMED01007299.1:0-17751 GCA_019650415.1 Pipa parva
TCTATCTATCTATCTATCTATCTATCTATCTATCTATCTATCTATCTATCTAATCTAATTTTATATCTATCTATTTATAGTTTAATCATCTATCTAGCTATAAATCTCTGTAGCTAGAGAAGAGATATATTCTGTATATAGCCCGGATACCCTGGCACAGAGTGAGATTTTAGAGTGATTTTCTGTATTATTTAGTGGATGAGAAGTTGGAGTAGAGACAAGTCACTCTGTTAAATACCTGCACATCCATTTTTCCCATCATAATCACATCACATCAAACATCTTATCTATCATCAGTGACTAAACAGCCAACAAGATTCTCACAGCCATTCAGTAGCTCTCCATTATCTTCCGATGATTTAATTATTCTTTCACACCTGACTGGCTTTGACTAAATCCGAGATAAAGAGTAAAGAAAAAAAACAAAAAAACTTCAGGTTGCCTTGATTGACAGGTGGGAGGGCCACTGTGAAGAGAGTATGGCTGATTCGGGATGGTGCCAGGCTCTGATAAAAGTCCTTGCTCAGTCCTGCCCCCAGTACATGGACGCCTGAGTGGACCTGAGACAAGTTGGGGGGGAGTTTAAAGAGAACAGGATGGAGTAAAAGAGGCAGCGCAGGAAGAGCAGCGAGTGAAAGCAGCAAAGCAAACTGCAACCCACTCAACACTTCCCTCTGTATTAGCAGAGCAGATTCACTGGGACAGCTTCTACAGTCCGCACCGTCAGCATTCACAAGGTCTGTATCTCTATCTGCCTCACACTGCCAAACAACAAATGCCTTTTATCCCTATACTTTCTAACAGCACTTTATTTAGTAAAGCAGAAATTGTAAGGTTCACAACCCTGTTCTTTCATTCTGTTTATGGCTTGATTTTGTTTGAGAAAGGAAAGAACTGTTTCCATTTTTATCACACGTCACAGTTAGATGGACAGGATTTTACTCATCTTGTATTGTTAGATGGACAGGATTCTACTCATCTTGTATTATTAAATGGACAGGATTCTACTCATCTTGTATTATTAGATGGACAGGATTCTACTCATCTTGTATTGTTAGATGGACAGGATTCTACTCATCTTGTGTTCCATTCTGTAACTTTGTTGCAACTAAAGGTAAATTGTGAATGGAACAACTGGTGTTTGATCAGCTGGAGAGGAGAAAGTCATTAGAGTGATAGGGCATATTATTAATGTTTGGAAATATGTGGGGTTTATGTTAAATATAATGTTATCTATAAATATATATATATTTGTATGGGATCTTTATCAGTAGTCTTGACATGTTTTTTAAACAGTTCTTAAAAGGACCATAAAGCTTAAAACGAACTGAATGTTGTAGGTGATGTTATGGTTGGAATAAACTAGTTTACCCAGCAGGGCTGAATTACAGTTATTTCTGCAGCTTGACTTTTATAGTCCTATAATCTTGTGCCATCTGATTAGTTGAAAATTTAGCGATTTGCTAAAAGGGATCGATATTTACACACACACACACACACACACACACACACACACATATATATATATATATATATATGGCATTTTTGTAAAATGAGTTGTTCAGAAATTCTCTCAGAAACAAAAGTAAGATTTTAACTTTTGAATGCACTTGTCGCAGTGAATTAAAATATTGCAGTGTAGGATAAAGTTTTGGGGGAGAATAAAGAGAGTAGGAACTGGATTGAAAAACATGTAAAAATGTGTTGTTGAGGTGTAGACAGCTGACTGGCATCTATCTTTTAAGAACATCTGAAAGATTTTGAATAGTAATTTCTGTAAATATCGTATTTTTCATTTGATATAATGAAATCCAGTTGCGCAAGTTTCACTTTGCCTTTAACTCACATTCAAGTAACGCTATGGATCAACCAGCTGATTGCAGAAGTCTATATAATCTATAAGGGTGTATAATAATAGACCCTTTCTGTTACTGGATATTGGCAGGATCTCCCTAAAAAGGGTGATGTATTCAGCCTAGCTTCCCCCCATAGCACCCCAATGTGCTACTTAATATTCCTTTGTCACTATTAAATCTATTCCAACCCCCAGGGCTAATATTCCAACAACTGTCTCCTCATTTCTGCCAAACAAAGCCCCAGATTGTAAATCCCATTTCATTTCCATAATGGTGTTTTAATAAGACACAGTGAAAAGTATCTAGGGGCAAAGGAAGCGCCAGGCTTGTTAGCCGGGAGACGCTATTCTATACGGGGATCTGATGTTCTACACTGTACTGCCTGCAAGCGCTGTGCCCCCATGTGCCAGTCACCCAGGGCATTCTCCATGTTCAGGGCACATTGTACCGTTCCTTCTACTATCTCCTTCCCAAGATTAGGAATTATTAGGACTGTGCAGGGAGGCACAAAGAAACATAATGTCGTTTTCCTCCCTATGAAGACTGTGATTGTGACATGGCTAATGATAAATGATCCTTGTCTGCTTTTAAACCCGTCGTAACCTCTATTAAATGCCGCACAGAGTCGGGATCAGCGTGAATATTTTAGCAAAGCGTCACATACATCACAATCAAAGCGCCCCAGGTCATAAGACATGGGCTAATGGAGAGACAAGCAAAACTGAAACGAGCTACTGGGGTTCAAACAGGGGATGGAGGAAAATGGGGTTCCACTGAATGAATAAGGGAGGTAATAAACCCATCTCTTTAGAATTCTCTCTTCTTCATCATTTGTACTGATGAAGGAGAAGCTTTGCGAAATTCTGAAATAAAAATGCATCCTGTAGTTGGATTTACCCAATTCAAGTAAGTAGTTTACCTGAGCTGCTTTGTATAATAGCATACCTGACAGACTTTAGTACAGGTGCTTATTCATCTATTATATTAAACTAAGCTGCTGCAATTTTTATTTTGGATTCATTGTAAACAGAAATGTATGGTTACTTATTATCTATGTGTTAATCAATACCCAAAGGAAATACCCCTCCGAGAAAAATCCACCTGATAGACAGATAATATTAATCGGGCATATTTACTAAAATCGAAAACCTCATTATCACCGTTTTCAACAGTTATTGCCATTATTTTGGCAAATTGGGGTCATTTCGCTGTTAGCTATTTATCAAAGTGCGATGTTCATCTTATCGCAACAAAGTATGCGGTAAATTTATCGATATCGCTTAACACTATGTAGCATTCATGGATCCAACTGTAAATTTAAATGTAAAAGTTAACTTTTGAATTTTAATATCGATAACATTATCTATGTCATTTCAACAAACATATCTTTGGAAGTAAAATCACTCTCAGTGCCCATTGAAAATAATGAATAATGCCACCCAGAGAGTGGCGAAGTGTAATGTAGCTGAAATTGACTGAAAAAAAACAAACGTCATGATAAAATCACTGGAACAAAGATCCACGGTATTGATATTGATAACTATATCATTAAATTTTGAAGATATCGATATTCAGCGTTAACAAGTACCATAAACCTAAAAAGGGGCTTAGTAAATTGGAGAAGAGGTCGATATCTGTATAAAAAAAGCACTTTTTTTTATGCGATTTCAAACTGAAAATCAATTCAACTTTAGTAAATATGCCCCATAAAGTCAAACCTTTATTTCAGATGTTGACTCCAAAATACTAATTAGAAAACCTGCAACAAACTTGAATGTATTAAAAAGACCTAGGTCAGAATAACCCCTTAAATAATTAAAATTTCATGACCAGGTGCTATTGTGAAGAAGTAGCTTTCATATCCATAAGCATAATAACACAAACACTATAGGGTCTTCAAACAAGTTAAACAAATAAAAAGACTGTGGAGAATGTACTGTAAGGCCCTCAACCCCGGCCAGAATGTTGATGAGTAATGTTACAATAGAAGCTCGGTTATGGGAAAAAAGGAACAATTTATTTCCAACATATATAATGCAATGTGATAACTGAGTTGATACGACAGTAAGTGCCAGCTACCCTTTAATATGCAATGTATGGTGAAATCGCACTCACAAGACCACTAATCAGTGAAAAAGTGACAATTTAATTGTGTCACAGTTCAGTTCTCCTCAGAGACCTATGTCAAGTAGGGGGATCATGAGTGCAGTTGTTGTTGTACATTGTTTATTAAAATGTTACATATGTAAGTTACAGTTCTTATTTGATAATAATATATACCTTTTGTAATAGCCCACTTTATATAATTTAAGATATTAACTGCCATTTTAACTTAGGCTATCTGTTCTTTTTTTCAACAGCATTAAATAAAGTGGTATTTTCCAAATTCAACAGTCAGTAAAATCATTTCAATGATTACTGAAAATGAGTGAAACCAAACAGCTTTGATATACTTTCCATTATTATTTAATGAACACCATAAACAGCTTCATAAAGATTTCAAATCTTTTAGCAAAATGAGGGAGATATAGATTAATTGATAAACTGTATAGTTCTCCATTTGGGAGTTAAAGGCACTGGGCAGATATATTATGATGAAGAATGCTGGTAACTGAAATGAATTTCCTGCTAGAAAACTAAAGGTTGAAGTTTTTTTTTCCAATTCCGTGCCAACAGTGATGTCTTTCAGTATTTGTAGACTAATTTCTCTGTGTTGTACCCTATTTTCAACACAAAAGAGTTTATCCGAGGCTATCCTATCAGTTTCTTAGTTTAGTTCTGAACTAATTCTTGGGCATCTTTTCACAAGTGCATTAACCACAACCCATATCATCTGAATAAGGGAGATACTGTGGCTCAGATATAAAAGATAGTGGAAGAGGCATTAGGAAAGGGAACCACTGTCTGTACCTTCATTACTAATCAGCCCTTGCATGGATACAGTTTTAATTTGCCTAAGTAGCGGAATATTTGTGTTTTCTTGTTGTGTAAAACATGTCTCAGTTCATATGTGAAAGCCAAGCATCAGGGAATGCCTGTGAACTGTCCTCCAGCACTACCCAACAAGTGATGCACCTCAAGTGCAACATGTGTAAATGGTAGTAGGCAGGCTGACATTACTGCTTTGAATGCTGGGTAAACTACATCAGAATTAAGAAAGAATACTTAGCATTTCACAAACAAGCCGATTCTGAAAAGGGGCATTTGGTTATAAAATATATTTATTTTTAAAGTAAATAATGTTAACTTTTTGTTTAAGCAGGAGTGTAATAAAGAAGAAATTTAATTGCACTGCTATTTGTGAAATGTAAATTTATTACATAATTAGTTACAATTAGGTATAATAGGGATAAAATAAAATAATCCTGTAATATTTAAAAGGAAGTTAAATGGATAACATTTGAATAGTCAGTTAAATTAAATCTACACTAGAACTTCCTTTTGGACCAAAACAAGTAAACCTAATGTTAGGAATATCATTCCAGTATGAACTCCTTCATTTCTGTTAAAAATTCAGAGACCCATCAAGTTATTTAAAAAAAATATTGCTGCTCCTAAGTATACCCTAACATGAAATAAGTCAAAATTATTTTATTTTTTAAGTTATTTTTTATATATCATGATTTTAAAGCAGGTTTGGTTTCTGGGTTGCCAATAGTGTTTTCAATACATTCCATATATGTAATGTTAGCTAAAGGACTAACATTATATTACCACATATTCCAATGGATGGCTTTGGGAAATCTTTTTATTTGAAATTCATACTAGTTTTCTTATGTGTTTTGCCTTCTGTTCAGCAGACCACAGACTGGATTACACCAACACGTTTTTATAACTTGTTCTCATAAATGTGCAGATTGGAGTGGTTAATTTTGGTCTCAGATACACATCTCCGAAGACTGTGCTTGTTTAGGGCTCTGATCTGTCGCAGTGCAAATTGGCTTTGGTTTCCAGTTGGTTGGGCGGCCAAGTTTTCCATGTAAATGACAGTAATACATATCTAATCATGTCCTGAAGCCATACCACCCCCTGTGCAAACCTCATTAATGGATTATTAGACAATAAAAGGAATAGTTTGAGTGCACTGCTTCTCTAAGAAGATTATTTACTGCCATGCTGAGTGCAAATATTGTTTACTCATCAGAAGTTGTCCCCTTTTATATGTTTATCATATGTGATTTAAACTCTACAAGAATATGTGGGACTCGGTAGAATATCTGCTGAAATATTGCTACACACACATACACAATTTTAACTAACTGTTAATAATACACGCGCACTCTTTTGTGGATTTTCCCACTGTTTTAGAATACTAAATAGGTCTTTTTTTGTTCCATTCAGTGTTTTAAGATACAAATGCGCTACTGATTCTCTAAGCATCCAATGTCTAATGTGTTGACTGCACCCCAGGCTCCAATCACATTCTAAGCTACTGGTGTTCAAGAATTAAATTGGGGCTCCAGCTGGTGTACTTTAAAAAAAGCTGTCAGATGACAGGACAGTTTGACAGATCTACAGTAGCAGCTTAAGCCAACTATATAGCACTGTCACCATGCTAGTCATTATACATCCCTTCATATAATTATTATTTTATCATTTTTATTTTCTGTGACCTGATTCAGAAAGTGCATTCATTACTTTAAGCAGATTTGTGTAACTTGGCCTATAAAAGTATAATTATATCAGTTTTAGAGAATTCAAGCCCAGTATAATTTATGCTCCATATTATTTCCACTATATTTGAAATTAGTATTCAGGCATATATTCTGCATCCTTCCTATGCAGGGTAAATTTAAAGGAATTCATTCATTAATGGAGCAATGGAGGTAAAGGTTAAAAAAGTAAAATAATATAAGATCTTTAATCCTACAAAGTATGGCAACTTGGGAATGCTTATAACATAAGTATAGGGTAGCGAAGCCAAGGCATGGACTACATTAAATTAGATCAGATTTATCAAATATTCCAGGTGTGATATCCCTGCCGGACTGAGTTGCAGTGCATCTGCAGTCGGCAGACATTTGCTGGGCAGCCGTGTCAAAAGTTAACAGGCCATCATATACATCTAGTATAGTAAGAAATAGGGGTCAGAATTAAGATTGAGAGATCATTCTTTTAAGTAGACAGATTTCTAAACACTGCAAATTCGATATGCTATGGTACATTGTATTTAGCTAAGAAATTAGGTATTTAATAGGTTTGGCTTCTAACACAACTTGACTGACATTCATAGCCAGTACAATGGTACCTGCAAAGCAATATATGCCTCCTTTAATAGAAGACATTTCAAATGAATATGGACAAATATATAATAGATAAAGAAATATGGTTATAATACTGCTCTTGGTAGTGCGTACTGCTCTGGTTTAATTAACACTGTAATTAAATTCATAAATAAATGGGTTATGTAAACAATGTCAGGTACTAACGGTCTCACCTAATCCAACATATATTATGGCTAGATGCTATTTAAACACACTTACGGAGGCAATGTTCATTGTTCCTTAGTTGCCTGTCTGGCATGTAAGATACAGTTCTAGAGACCAATAAAAATTTCCTTTATGCACAATAAAAGCACGTCTCCTGGAGCACTACATGTTCTTATGTCCCCCTATAGCACAAGTGAATATTTGCTGAGTTTTTAACCCGCAGTTAAATCAGATATGCATTCACTGCTACTGTGAAAAGCAATCTGTATGGTTCAAAATACTATATTTTCTCCATGTTTATGCACATTCCAAAGCCTACATCATATTAATAAAGATTAGAATTTTTTAAAGAATTCTACAAATGCCTTTAGAGTATCTCTAGCAAATTCCCTTTTACTGTCCGAATAAAAAGCCTGTCGGATAATGTCATTGACGTGACAATTCAGTTCTGGATTTCTGGAATCATAATTGGCATTGTTGTAGCCTAATAAAGTCATGAAAATACCTTGACTGAATAATTATCTCACTTGACAACCCTGAATTATTCTTTAATAGGAATAATGGTAATAAATGGTAAAGGACAGGTCATAAAAAAGATCATTGTGATTTTGGCACTTATACAGAATTTCTAGAAATGTCATTTTTGAAGTTTAACATATTTCTTTGCTGGTTGCAATTCATCTGTTAGGGGTTTCTGGGAAACTTCCTGAATAAGTAATATAAAAGGTTCCAAAGAAAACTATGGGGCAGAGTGGGGGTATGTTTACTTATCAGATCAGAACACATTTATACAACCTGCAGAGAAAACAAAAAATATTAAAGCAAAAGAAATTGGATATTTAACATCCAAAACATTTTTTTTTTTGACAAATACTATATAGGGATTTCTACTTAGTCAATCCATTTTTCTTTTTTTTTCCTGGTTTTATTTGTCCTTTAATAAATTGCCAGAGCCCTACCAACTAGATGCCATTTTACAAGTTTTTGAGCCATATTTACTAAAGTTGGAACCTTTATTACCACCATTTTTGACCGTTATTTTGGGGGACCTGAGTAATTTTTCTCGTAGCAATTTATCATGCTGCAATTTTTATTTTATGGTGGCAAAGTATTTGGTAAATTTCTTGATATCATTTAACTCTATATAGCAATGATGGATTTAACTGTAAATTTAAATGTTTAAGAGTTCATTTTTCTGTATCAATATCCATATGTATATCGATATTGTTATATACACCATTTCAGCAAACAGAACGTTGGAACTAAAATCACACTCAGTGCCCATAGAAAATAATGAATAACGCCACCCATGTAATGTAGCTGAAACTGACTGTAAAAATCAAACACCTACTTTATCGTGTTAAAATCGTTAGTGAAATTATCTGTGATATCAACATCATAACTGATATTATCGATCTGGCAGTAACAATATACAATGAAAACTAGTGACAGAAAACTACAAAGGAGCAGAGGTCGAAATCAGTAAAAAAAAAACATCACAATTTACTATTCAATTTCAAAACGAAAATCAATTCGACTTTAGGAAATATGCTCCAATTTGTGTTTAGTGTTACAATTTATGCAGTCAAGCAGCTAGAAAGATCCCACTCAAATTAGCAACGAAGGCAAACAGAAAACAGAGAGGGAAGAGCAGTATTAGTTTACCATTTTCTTAAGTAAGCGTGCAAACTGAGAAACAAGTTAAACACCAATCAGTTGTACATACACTTTTTAAAAAATATGGGACTTTGAATGTTTTTTATTTCATTGTCTGACTTGTTGAATATTTTATTTTAGATATTGCACCTGTATATTTATTATTATATAATTGGTATATTCTCTTTCATGTTTGTTCACACAAGTGGTGAACATGAGGGATTCAGCTAATAATGATATTACAGTTTTAATTGATTTACCATTGTGATGTGTCAAATCCTCCAGTAGAGGTATTTGCAAACATTTATTAGCGGCTTAAAGAGCTTTAAAATCTGGTGAGGATGATGATGAAATTACATTTAATATTGCAATTGTTACCCTGCCACTAAATAAATGAAGTGATTAAACCCTCTCAAAACGCATCAGTCATGCTGCATTAGCTAAGAGAAAGCTAATTATCCCAATTAGAAGACTGATTTATAATTAATGGCATGGATCAAGTGATAATTGGATGTTAATGGATAACATTTTTTTTTTTTTGTCTGGAAATCATCTCTCACTTTCCCAAAGGCTGTTCTGCCCCTGTGCTCTGAGCACAAAGTAAATGAGAAAATAAATCTGTTATTAGCGTATTCAGTAGGAATCATTTGAATTAGTGCCCTGGGGAATTTAATGCAGCTTGGAAGCAGAACAGGGGAAACATCTGCTGAGGCCACACAATCCTGCAGCTCAAGGACCTGGTTGGTCTATAGCTCTTATTCAAAGCAACATAATGTCAGAGACCTACTAAAATCAATGCACTGCAAATAGAGAAGGAAGCACATCCAACAGTGAAAAGTTTTCTTCTTTATAAGAACAAACATTTTTCTACATTCGTATACTAGATACACACTTCATCCCTCACACTATTATAAGAGGGTTACTGTTAAAACATAAAACAATTTGTTGTACTAGAAATCATATTATGATTTAAGGTACAAGATCATCCCACAAAAATCCATTTAGAAATAATCTAATGTTCATTTGTAATACACTTCTAAACAGCACTGTAGAGTGTTTGGAACTGCTGATATGAAATTATTGGAATTATATTCCAGTGTATAGTATGGTGGTTTTGGTTTCACTGCCTTTGGATGTTTGTTTATATAATTGCTGCAACAACCAATTATATAGAGGATCTCCAGGTGCCAGTGGAAAGAAGAATTTCACAACAGATGGTAACAAAATGTAGGCAAACAAAAACAAACTGGTCATTAGTTTGCCCACAGTTGGATTTTTCTTGTGGTGAACCACCAATGGACACACTAAGGTGTATTGAGCTATGGCAGTTCATTCAAGTAAATTGCAATGAATTGTTGAATTTTTCATTGTTTTTCAACATGCAGTTATTACACTTTAAATGTGGGGGATATTTATAAAGGTTGAATAAAAATTTGACTGTTTCAAAAGGTAGTGATTTAGAGCAAAACAAGGCTAATATAATATCGATATTAAGCGCAATAAAAGGAATTTTATTGCCAAAAAAAAGTGTTTACCTGGTTTGGGTGGCTACAATCCATTATTCCCTGTGGAGATGGCCCTTTCATGTAGCCAGATCTGCTTTCCTGTTGAAAAGTTCAATAATATCGATTGAAAATGGAATGGGACCCTCATAGAAAACAATGCAAAGTGTGCCAGTTTTAATGCAATGATATTTATTGATAATTTTTTTTCTTCGTATTACTTTTTTTAGGCACCTATATAAATCATTTAAAAAAAAAAACTACAGTGAATAAAAAAAAAAACAGAAAAAAAGAAGTGTAGCGAAACAGTTTGAAAAGCAGCAAAAAAGGTGAAGCCATTATAAATGTCCCCCATTTAAGGGATATTGTCCTTAACACAGAGAGTTGTTGACCTAAGTAATTGTTTTTTTTTTTTTTTGTTATTAATGTAACTTGTATCACAGTACTAAAGTAATAAAGGAAAAAAAAACCTAAACAGTGGTTTGTCATATTGTAAAATATAAGAGACAAATTTTCTTAAACTATTATTAGTATTATTACAACAAACCTTGGGGGAAATGTATCAAGTGGCGTTAACATAAAAAAGGATGCAAAATACTTTGTGTCTATTTAATAGCAGTTTGTGTCCATTTATTGGCAATTTATCATTCGTTTTGCATCCATTTTGTACCAGCTATGGCTGTTTTTTTTATTATTTTTGCAAAAAAAAAAAGTGTATAAAACCAAGCACACTTGATGAATGAAGGTTAGAATGATTTTAAGGCCTATTATAAGAAGTAAAATGAACACCTGCCTTACCATTTGTGCATGGATATTGCTGACATTTGGACACAAATGGGAATTGCAAACATTTTTTACGCAAACCAAAAATTATTGTAAAAAAAAGGACACAAATTGCTAACATTGCACAAGTCAAAGTTATAATTAGATGAACTTTGAATGGTAAATAGTTATTTTTTATGATTGCGATATTGCCACTCGATACATTATCCCTAATGTTTTTATCCCCTGTAACGGGATTAGGCCTTAGCATAAACAAGCTCAACTGAACCATAGAAATCATAGACAAATGTAGATAATGAGATTTCATTCAAATGTAGATCATACATTAATTTGTCATTATTAAATAACATAATGTGGCCAACCAGCTCCTTTTTGGGGCCCCTGCAATGTACGGGAACCCTGATAAAATACTTTTAGTAATCAAATCAGATTGTAGATGACCACTCAAAATGGCAGTGATCAATGAACTTCATTTGGTCATAAAATGTGATAAACCCAATTTGAAAATTGTAGGCCCAATATTTTTTGGGTGAATTTTTTGGGTGATTGAATTAACTAGATTAGTGAAATAGGGTCAGTTAATAGGGGATAATATAGATAACAGTAACACTGAAGTCAGGAATATTAATATAACCACTGACTGAAGAAGGTGGTCCAGATGTTCCCCAAGGATACATTAAACTTGAGAATAACAAACTGAACATAATAATGTATTATCATTATAGCATAAGGATACAAATAGTTTTATATGCATACTGTCAGAATATCTATGCTGATTTTTATTGCTTTGAATAATTGCAGGTCAGTATATGAAAGCTGAATTTGCAACGAGTCTAAAAATACCTTAGGAGGCCCCAAAGCGCCTGCCAAAGGTCAGAAACTGACTACCACAGCAATGTTGGGAGAGTACAATGTCACTAGCCCGTTACACTGCTCTGAAAACAGAATTATACAGTCATAGCAATTGGGACTAGATTTAGGCGAGGGCAGGGTAGACATGTATTTAAATGCCTGCATTTTGCAATGTGTATGTGCTGACTGAATGATATTATTGATCTATCTATCTAATGATGCTGGATTAGATGAGATCAGTCAAAACAAAAGGTTTGGTTGGCCAGGGGTACATCATAGTTAATGTAATTGTGTCTTTCATTACCCCAGTCCACTCCATTTAGATTTCAGTGAATGCATTGGTAATTCTTTTCTTAGCTGCCCCACTCAGTTCCTGCTGTGAGGGGCTGCATGCTTCATTCTAGCAGTTGTAATTGAATGATGCTGAAAATGTGCATTCACCTGATTGTATCTTACCTGTAATATATTCCATGCAGTAATTACATCTCAGAAAGTTACAGAATATTTGGTGCCCTAGGCCACACCCACTAACTGACCATGTCTCTTCGTGCAAATAAACACAAACTAAATTATATAGTGAACTGCTCTATCTGATGACTCATAACTTAATGCAAATAAATCACAAGTAAACTAAAATATTTTCTAGTAAGAGTTTATCCCCTATGTCCCTGACTAGATATTAGTCTCTATTCCATCTGAGCTGTCTCTGCCATATCACAAATCAGTGGAGAAACTACTCCTACTGTAGTTTAAAAGTAAAAGGAGTCCATGACAATTAATAACAGCTGCAGTATGGGTAATCTTACTTTTTTTAGATTCTGTATATGGGCACATTTTGTGCTATGTGTGTGTATATATATATATATATATATATATATGTGTGTGTGTGTGTGTGTGTGTGTGTATAGGATATCAAAGCATGCAGATTTTACCAATATAAACATCATCATTTTCTGTCTTTCAATAGTGTAGTTTGGTGGGTAAATAGGTGCATTTTCAAGAAATATTACAATGAGGACATTTCTGTAATCACTCATCTTCCCCAGTTAAAGCCCACTTTATAAGGAGTTCTTAAATTACAGGGATAAATGCAAGAGTAACTCCTGGTTACCTACAGCAGTGCCTGTTTCTTATTTTTTGATATTTGTGTGAAGTTTTGAATGAAATCAGGTAATCACTCCAAACTAAAATTAATAGCTGCCACTTTCCATTCATCAGAAGTTTACTCCCTCCTACAAAAAATGAAAGCTGGCATCTTAATTGAAGATTTGAATTGACCTTGTACTTTCAGTTATTAGATGTGTGGCCCTGTTACTGCTGCACAAACTTGGAAATATGGTATGGTGGATTAACACTAACTTTGCTCAAGTTTAAACAGGTTGCAAAAATAAGAGGGGAACTGTAACTTCCATAGTTTGCAAGGCTGACACCTTAGAAGCATTACATGGTACATTAAAAAACACATTGTAGTTGTTAATGTGATCAACTCTTTGTACAGTTGCCGTATAAAATTTAGTAGCTCTAGCCAGCAAAAACAGGTTTTGTATAGTTAGTCAAACATTACACTCAACAAGAGCAGTAAATAATGCCTTCCAGCAATTCACTAAATATGAGTCTTTAGCCAAGATTTCCTTCTTAAATCTCCCTTGGCAGATATGTCACTGGGTCTCACATGGCATTGTACAATGAAACGTTTTAGCAAAGGACTCAGTAGAACATTGAATTTTCACAGCGATGAAAAGATGACTCCCTTAAAAAAAAGAATTAGTTCTGCATTGTCTTTACATTTTGCTCAGTTACTGAAGTATTCTGTCAAAATGAAGGGGTTCATTGTGAGAGAGAAGAGTCTATACAAACTTTGCTGACTTGGATGCCATACTTACAAAACCAGTTTGGTCAAATTATTTGCAAGAATTAATCTTTTGAGTTATTATTAAATCAAAGCTTTTCTTGTAAATCTGGTGAGTAAAGCAACTGTGCTCTATAATCTTTTGCTGGGATTAAAATTGCAGAATATGATGAGGATGTTTGGAACGTTAAGTAGCAACTGATTATACATAGTGTAATCAGAGCTAAGCTAAGTAAATATTTATATTATTTTATATGTACATGTATTCATTTTCCAATGTATTTATCACCGTTAAATGAATCCTTTTTTTTCTAAACACTCCTAAAAATGTTTAATGAAAAGAGTAGTAATAGTATGTGGTAGATGCAACACTTTTAACCACACCTTTATTTAACTATGCCAACTGCTTCATATGGCAATGCCCACTGCTTACAAAATGCTTTGGTCTCATCTTCTGTACAGACTACTAGTTACAGCCCCAGTGTTGTAACATAAAATGGCCAGTTACTAATACAATATTAAAAATGTAGTGGTACAGCAGCAGATCTTTCACTGCTAATGATCACATGATCAGATTGCTGGCCTAACAGAGGCAAATATAAATGTTTTTTACCCAGAGTGCGCATAATCAGATTGTAACCACTAAGTGCAAATATCATTTTATGATATGGTTTCACATTGGCAGTTCTTTATATTTGGTTAACTCCAGCTTCTAGCATGCTGGTGGTGGACTAGAAAGGAATAAAGTTAACAGCACCGGGAGGTCCGTGGATTCACTACTTAGAAATCCTGCCCTGCATTTTCCCTTGCAAGATTATTTGGTTCTATCATAGATTCTTCAATTCATGGTGACATCCTAATGATGAATGCTTTTTTATGGGATTTTTTTTTTAAAAATGTGCCCATTTTCTTTTTTTAGGAGACTTCAGCCATGCAGCATTATGGAGTGAATGGCTACTCTTTGCATGCAATGAATTCACTAAGCGCCATGTACAACCTGCACCAGCAGGCAGCACAGCAGGCACAACATGCCCCAGATTATCGTCCTTCTGTACACGCACTTACACTGGCAGAGAGACTGGCTGGTAAGAACAACTACATGATCATACAATTCTCTTTAAATGAAATAGGACTGTTTGTCAATGTATCTTTTTCACCTAAATGAATTTTAAAGTGTGGTTTCAGCATATTACTAGATAAGCTATATTCTAGAATTTAGAACTTCTGTTTATGACAAAATGTTCAAGCCATTGTTGAATGCTGACAAAGGTCATGGTATTTTTCATACAAACATAACATGTCTATAATAGTCCCATTTATTTTTTTACTTGAATGTTGTAAAACTGTATGGATGTCTTGGCAATCCTGTGGCTATATTATAGTGTTTGAGGTCCCTATTTAGTCCTTCAGTCGGACAGCCCTAGTCTAAAATGTTAAAACTATTTTCCAACCAATGATCAGCCGATCTTTTTGTTTTGTTTTTTCTTTCAACGCAGAGTAGACCAGAATGTGCTATGTTATCATTTCTATCTTTTTTCTAGTGTGCTGAGTTATTCTGCAGTGCATCACAGAGAATAGCTAACCATTTACAACACACCCTGTCTTAGAGTATATAATGTAATTCTCTAACACATACATGCAAACACACATAGGGCATTGTAGATGAAGCCAATTAACCTTCCAGTATGGTTCTGGTCTACAGGTGAAAAACCTGTATAAAAAGTGGAGAGGATACACAATTAGCAGATGGTGGAATTGAACTCTGGTCCTAGTACGGTATGGTGGCAAAGTGAACCACTAAGCTACCATGCCTCAAACACAGCCAAAGGTGTTATGCTGTAATTAACACTAGCAGAAGCAGCTTTGCCTGGTTTAAAACAAGCTGGATAATGAGCCATAGGACATAACCACTATCATCCTATAAAGTAGAAATAGGTGTGCACCTGATGTGACATTAACCTTAAGTATATAATTCACCTAAACATGCAAAGAGAAACCTGTAGATAAATATCATGACCACTGAATATTACAGGGACGATATATTATAATACTACCACATATTCACTAAGCAATATACCTTGTAAATATAAAAAAAAAAACAAGTAATTATACTTTCCATATAATTGATACAGTTTTTGTACCAACCACTTCCAATAATTAAATTGGCCCTTTTTTATCTTCCAACGGCTGTACATTTCAAGACATCATTTTGGAAGCCCGTTATGGATCTCAGCACCGCAAACAGAGACGCAGTCGTACTGCATTCACAGCTCAACAGCTTGAAGCTCTGGAGAAGACCTTTCAGAAAACTCACTATCCTGATGTTGTGATGAGAGAAAGGTTAGCCATGTGCACTAACCTCCCTGAAGCTAGAGTACAGGTAAACAGATTACCCTCATACCCTGTTTTTTTTTTGTTTTTTTTTTGCTTCTGGGAGAACTGAAGCTGAAATCCTCTTAGAATCCTACATTTGAAGAAGAAATAGAAATAACAGTAGCAGTTATCTGAACTAGTATGGATGTGCTAAACAACACCCTACATTCTATATACATTTTGCATTTATTTTTAATGTGCTGTATGGATAGAGAATGCTCAGCAGATAAAGGTGTTATTATATATCATTCAGGGTGCTTTACTAAAAGAAATCATAGAGAGAATACAAACCTACAGATAAAAAAATGGAAAACACAGATGTAGCACCCCCTCAGTACCTCTGTGTTGCTGGTTGTTAGTTGTTTGTCCTCTCGTAGTGCAGCGCCTCCATCTGAATCTTGATTGAAGCCTTTGAGGTAGTAGAAGGATTTCTTCCACCAGGGGTTGATTCTGGAAACCCAGGCTTCGATCTCACTCTAAGCTAATAAGGGGACATATATACAAAATTATAAGAAAAGATGCTTGGCAGGATTTTATTAAGGAGGGAAGTGATAACTGGAATGGGCTAAGCTAAAATATAGAAAGCAGGGTAACGACAGAAACATGTGTATAAATATGAAATGGCAGATAACATTATAATCAGAACCACAATATTTCAATACCTGTCTGAGGAATAACCAGGCCTGGTGGTTGTTACACCAGTAATAATAATCAGTAATATATAAATCAGTGATATAGGCTTAACACACACACTTTCAGCAGGCACCTGCAATGGACACTGTTGACTAAAAGATTTATAAAATATATCTGTACTATAAAGAAACAAACAGTTGCACTAGTGCAGTGGTTCTTAACCGGGGTTTGATCGAACCCTAGGGGTTTGGTGAGTCGGTTTCAGGGGTTCGGTGGAGCCTCCGCCACGGAGGTCAAGACACACCCGACTCATTATGTAAATTCGTGATGACGTGCCCTGCTTGTATACCACTTGCTGCAGATGATCACATTACATTAATTGGCTAATCAGTGCTGGTTTTTGTCCGCTAGTAAAAGCCGATGCACCACACATCATTGTTACGCATTGTTTTCTGTACACGCATGTGTTGGCAACAAAAACCTTGCCTCCAAAAATGACAGAAGTATTAAAAACGGTTCATTTTGTGTACCAGTAAAAAAACATATACCTATGTCTTGAATTTGGAAAAAAAATCATATTTGATTTATTACTAAAGAAGGGTTCGGTGAATGTGCATATGAAACTGGTGGGTTCGGTACCTCAAACAAGGTTAATAACCACTGCACTAGTGATACATTGTTGGAGCTCATTGCAGCTGTTAGTTGGTGTGCTTTAGATGAAAGCAGGATCAGTTCTTACATACATAAACCCCTCCAATGGTAAACAGGTTATACAATCTTTAATATGCAGCAGGATACTAATTTTGAGTACCTGGCGA
>WMED01007301.1:0-17749 GCA_019650415.1 Pipa parva
GTGATTTTCTGGATTTGTTTTCTCAGTTTGTCTCCCATAGTTGAGGTCCACATATGGTGTTAATTACAGACCACTCTCATCTTTTTGAGTGGTGAAACTTGCACTATTGGTGACTGACTAAATACTTTTTTTCCCCACTGTATATACTACTACAGCACCGAAGGATTTTTCTAAAAAAACAAAAAGATTTTTTACTATTACACCGCTATCAGTCCACAGATGAGACCTTCATCAAGACCAAAGTCAGCGTGGCATATAAAAGTCTCATCTTGTGTAATAATAAAAAAAATATTTTTGTTTAATTATGTCTACATGCATCAATGTATCTAATGGCAATTATATGGGTTGAGTGCACCCAGTATATGTGTTAGAAAAATGTTTATATTTCTATAAAAGTTACAGGGGGTTATTCGCTAAAGTCCAAATAGTTGCGTATAGGTGTGAATTCGCCAGCTAAAGACAGTCTCAATAGACTGCTACTGTCACAGTGACGTCTTTATAATGAGAATATTGTCACAGTCGCAACTTTACTATGGAAATTTGTCACAGTCGCAACTTTAAAACTTGCAGCGGTTGCGACATTACAATAGGGAAATATATCCACTGTGCGGATTTACTACAGGAATCCACTGTTTGAGAATTCGACAGTCGAATTCGCACCTCGGTGAATAACCGCCACAATTAGCTCCTCAAAATAATATAATATTGTATCTTATAACATGCTGCAACCAAAGAACTTTTACACCACAGAGGAATTTTTAGCATTTTATAACATTCTTTAAAGTTGAATGCTTGCCAAGGAGTGACTTACAGCAGAAGATTATTAACTCAGAAGGTAAAAGCAGGACAAACAAAACAAAAAAAACAAACAAAAAAAAAAAATAGTCATTATAAAAACAATATCAAGAAACATATATATTTTTTTTAGGCATTTAATTTTCAATGTCAAATCAAATTCCAGAAAGTAATGATAACATTTAGGTTGTGTCGCAACCATGAAGGGACAATTATTTTTAACAGAAGTCAAGTTCTGGGCGATGTACCTTGTATTAACAACTAGAGATATGTTTTTATCAGACAGATTAAACTCACCCGTGTTTAGCTAAAGCACACCTGATAACGTGAACTGTCAGCAATACGCAAAGATTGGCTGAAAATCCAGGTACTCTTGCCTTTACTCAGATCCTGTAAAATATTTCTTTGAATTTAAATTGGTTCTGGACATGGCAGTAAAATTATGAATACCTCTTGCTTGATATTACGTTTATAGAAGCGATTTTACTATAGTGATATCACAAATTCTACAACAGTTTCTTGATTGATGATGCATAAAATGTTCCGGGGAGTGAAAGACAATGCCCCACTCAAATCATTCTTTTGGTGCCCTGGGTCTCAAACTGTGTGGTCCCTATGTATTTGGAATAATACACATTTCATATGTTAGAAAACCCAGTAGGGATTGTTTTCTTTTTTATTATTATGCGCCGTTCCCATGTATATAATGGGATACTTAACAGGCATTCTACTTAATGTGCACAGTTCCTGGCTACGCTAAAGTTAATATAGTGGCAAATCCCGGAGGTTTAACAGATAATAAAAAATAATGAAACCCATTCTGTTCTATTTATTTATATTAGGAAAATGATGTTTTAACTGATGAATTCATTTTTTTTAAACCTGTATGTGCAACTCTCCCCTCTCGGTTCCCCCCGTCAACCTAATGGGAGATGAAAGGGTACTGCCATGATTAAAAGTATAAAACAGACTAGCTGGTGCTGCAGTATGGTACATTGTGTTAACGTGTAACATTTATTGCAGCTTGCTATAGTGTAGGCATGTACCTTATTTCTTATTGGTTATATAAGATGGATGCACTATACTAAGAGAGTTATACACCTGAAAGAAGGAGATTGTAGCCCTAAAACAGTGATGTCCAACCAACGGCCCGCGCGCCAAGTTCCAAAGTCTGAATTGTTCCGTATAAATGTGAATTTGCCAGCTAAAGACAGTCGCAATAGACTGCTACTGTCGCACTCGCGTCTTTATAATGAGAATATTGTCACAGTTGCGACTTTACTATGAAAATTGTCACAGTTGTAACTTTAAAATTTGTCGCGGTCACAACTTTGAAGCAGCCCGTGACGCAAAGTTTTCTGGGCCCCAGGCCAAAAAAGGTTGGTCATCACTGCCCTAAAACATTGTGTAGTTGTCTGCTGATTGACCAATAAAGTGGTAATTCACATGCTAATGGTTATTCAATCTATGGGCGAAATTTATTAAACTCAGAAAGATCGCTCTCGGTCTTTCCAAGTTTACAGAGTGAGACCTCGCATTGTTCTTGTGGGATTTTTTTCAAGATCAAGCTACTAATGTAAAATATTTAGACATTAGTCAGTAAGGCTGCAATGTCAACTTGAAAAAAATCCTTGTATGATTATAATGCTGACATTTAGCAGCACTTCTCTGTTTCCTTTTATGTTAAAGGCAATCAATTTGTAATTATGCCTGCCCTGCTAATAGTGTATGCAAAATATCCCTGTTTTTTTTTTTTGTTTGTTTTAATCCGGTAACTATATCACATGTTATATGTACAGTAGCAGATATATCCACACTTATCTCAACTGCAACATACCTGCTGGTGAAGGAATCATTTTCCCAATCCTTCTCCTGTAATCTGTCCAGCCTTCATGTTTTTACACTCTATATATTGAAATTTATTAAAATCGGGAATATCGTATATCAAATATGTTTATTTCTATGGAAAATCCATATTGATGGAAAATTCGCTAAATCGTTCGATATCGCAATATTGATATTTTAGATTTTATTAAATTTTGCACT
Organism: Pipa parva; assembly: GCA_019650415.1. NCBI lineage: Eukaryota > Metazoa > Chordata > Amphibia > Anura > Pipidae > Pipa > Pipa parva. Next base: position 2,842 of record WMED01007301.1, read on the forward strand.
AAATCTGCAATGTGGGTATGCATTATACTATAGGGTTTTATATTCTGCTGCTCTGTATTGTATTTATTCATTTATAGCGCTTTACAGAGATTCACCATTCACTTCTCTGCCCTAATCTAGTTTCCCTATTCAGTTACACACACAGATGTATGTTTTTGGATTGTGGGAGGAAACTCATGAAAGTGCCGGGAGAACATACAAACAACATGCAGAACAACACCCTACAACAAGTAGTCTGGAATTGAACCCAGAACCCAGTGCTGTGGGATCTCTGCCTCTTCTTAAGCGCAACAACAGCAAGCTCAGCCCAAGCATTTATACTGCAATGCTGTGATACTAATCAGTGTTGTCATCCTCTGACATCATAATCCCGTCCCCAAACATTGCATCTTGAATAAATGGTACACTTATTACTTATTGAACAGCTGGAGGCTATTTATTTCTTTTTGGATTGCAGTTTTGATGCTGTTTTAGCACACATTTAAGGGAATGTATGAAGAGACATTATTGTTAAGTGAAATGGTAAAAGTTTGCCTAAGCTCGCGTTTAAAAAAAAAAAAAAATGCATACAATGTTGAATTAATCTTTGTTTAAAAACAAGGCATGCATGGAAATTGCTACATTTTTAACACAGGTACTATATTGTCTAACGCCTGTATTCAGACTGGTGTTGGGTTGTACTTAATCCCAAGCATTTGTAAAAATAAAATATACAGTAGATGCAATTGTTCCAAAACTAAATCCAAAAGGTAGGCAAACATTGTCAAAATGCATGCAATATGGCAAATGCTTCTTTGCAGCCTTGATACATTTTCTCTAATAGGCCTCCCTAATTCGTTTAGACTTATATTTATTCATATAATTGTCTTTTATCAGTACTTTCTCAGACCAGCAATATATCAAACTCAAAGCCACCTTTTTATAGGTAGATCCTAGTTTTTCAGCATGTGTCAGGGCTAACTCTTGCTTCCGTTTCTTACTGCGTAGAACAGGTTGGCTGCGATCTGGACAGGTGTTTGTTTCTCGCAGGGGATGTTCCCCAGTGCAGTTGGCAGACGGTAGAATGTGCCAGTTGTGCAATCTTATGCTCTTGTGCAGACATTTAACCTGAAACCTCTTTTTTTTTCTTGTTCTGGGATCATTTATGGATGAAAAAATGCAAAAAAAAAGTCATAAAGTGAAAGAATTTTCAAGCAGTTGTCTATTGATTTTTGTTGATGCTCAGCATACAGCTATGCTTACGCTTGGTGCACTTAATTGTGATTTTATTGACTATCATTTCTGCCTTGTTTATACTGCCAGAGGCTGTAGTTCACCATGACTGATGGCTTTCGTTCATTCATTCAAGGCTTCTCACTGCTGCATACACCAGTCGCTTCAACTGTTCAAATCTGCTGAAATTTCCAGACTGTAGAAAACCCCTGCAGCTCTGCTTAAGGCATCAGAAACCTTTCATTCTATGGAAATTTACCTTACAAAGTACCCATCCCTTCCCCTTTTTTTTTTTTTTTTTCAGATCTGTGCATGCTCTTCATTGGTCATTTTGCCAAAATGAGGAAGGAAACGGGTACTTTGTGATGGTTTACATCACATACACAGAGCTGCATTGGGGAGTTTTTAAAAAAATGATCCTGGGCATAGGATCGTGACAAGGAAGGTGATCATGCAGCAGTACTGAACATATCAGTTACACATGTTGGTAAGCTATAGTTCCCCTTTAACACTCGGATTCCTTTTACTTTGAGTTTATTAAATTTTTCAATTCGAAAGAACACTTTTGTCATTTTGTGGCTATTTTTTTAATATTCTACTCTATATATTTATTTATATAGCGCTGACACCTGCCCCATGGGGCTTACAATCTAGTTTCCCTACACATAGAAAGATACACACGTGTGTTTTTGAATTGTGAGAGGAAACCCATGCAAGTGCGGCGAGAACATACAAACTCCTTGCAGATGAAGTCCATAGTGGAATTGAACCCAGAACCCAAGGCAGCAGTGCCTTCAGAAATGAACAGCGCTTACACCCTTTGAAGAATCAATGCAAGCCTCACACAGTAGCAGTTTTTATTGTGTCATATGATTCTGTAGTGTTTTATTTTTAGAAATTTATCCCTGCAAAGAGACCGATAGAAAAGAACTCTTCTTCGGTACATTAATTTTATTTCTCAACTACAGAATGTTACATTTCCATGGAGCAGTTGTTGAGAAAACAATTTAAATATATAAATGAACACTCCGCATTGCATTATGAGAGAGCCTAATTTTATGGAATGCACTTGGTTCATGGAGTGCACTACCCCATCCAGCAGTGAGAGATTATGATATTTTTAACCATGTGCTTTGGAAGTATTGTTTAAAGTGCTTTTGTTTATCATAGGGAGAGGGCTAAAGACATTAGGGATGTTCAGAATTATATCAATTCAATAGCATTGATAGTAAAGTACTTGCAGATTCTGCCAGCTTTCTTTTCTTTTCTTTTGGAAAACGACTGAATTATTAAATAGCACAGGTCTCAAAAAAAAAAAAAAAATAGCATGTCGTCTTTTTAATTTGTTTTGTTCATTCATTTTGCGATACAGAATCATTATTACCATTCATTTAATTGAAATGCAATATATAAGAAATGTATTTTATGAACCATTAAGGGGGTTATTGGCTAAACTCCCAATTGTTGCATAAAGGTGTAAATTCGCCAGCTAAAGACAATCGCAATAGACTGTCACAGTCGCATCTTTATAATGAGAATATTGTCACAGTCACGACTTTACTGTGGAAATATTGATGCAGCTTTTGTCGCGGTCGCGACAGTGCAGTGACATCATCATCCAGTGCAGTGACATCATCCTAACCATATCTCTAATTGTATATAAGTAAATAATACATTTATTTATTATGTCACATTGTCCCTAGTTCAAGTTTAGTTGCACTCAAATTTAGTTGCAGTCGCCATAGTCACTTTAAATGAATAGTCTCCTTGTGCCACACTGGCGCCCTGCCATCAACCCCCAATTTTCCACTCTGATGTGGCAAAGTCAAACAGGTGAATTCGGAGCAGTATACTTTGTCAAATTCACAACTGCGAAGGACTTTGCCGCTTGCTTTATACACAAACTACCTGCGCAGGCACATGGTAAGTAATGTGAAGAGCAACGTGCGAGTCCACGACTATAATTAGCAGCTGAATTTACCACATCGCAGCATTTATTCAATAAGCAATCATGATGAAGTGGTGGTCATATGTGAATTCATAGCTGTAAACAACTATATTTTTAGTCAAAAAGGCCCTTTATCTTCTCTTTTTCCCTCCTTTTCCACACATAAACACCCACATTTCCAGCTGTCCTTGCATTAGGGTTTAGTTTCTGGAAACCTCTGTGAACTCTGAACTGGATTCCATCCAGCTTAACTGGGCCAATAACCACACCCTTGTGTATTTTCCCCTTTAAAAAAAATGTTTGTGTGTATATGTATATATGTATGTATGTATTATAGGGTAGAGTGGTCGTATTAATCCACAGATGCAAAAAAGTGAGTATTGCAGTATTTAGTGATACCTTTTTTATTGGACTAACAGTCTTTAAATAAACGAGCTTTCAAGAGGTTTATTCTCCTGAATAAATGAAGGATTAAGGGAGGAGAATAAACCTCTTGAAAGCTCGTTTATTTAAAGACTGTTAGTCCAATAAAAAAGGTATCACTAAATACTGCAATACTCTCTCTCTATGTGTGTGTAAAAAGTCTGGCACAGATGTATATTCGCACACATAAAGAAGACTCTTGGTATGCCCCCTTGCCCGTAAGTTTACGTGCATTCTCTTAGATACACTGTTGAGCTGTTTATGAAGAAAGTGGCCGGCAGTTAGTTCCAAGCACAGTTATTTTGCAGACTTTTGCTATCTTGCTTCCTTCTATCTCTGCAGGTAATCTAGCAGCCTTGAAGATGGGGAGATTAGGGAGGACATATAAAATATTTTATCATTCCTTGTTCTGAAACCGGAGATAGTCCATTATAATGTTGGCCTTGATTTAGTCCTGCTGTAGAGTGAAGTTGGGGGTTATTCAGTTTTGTGATGTTATTGTGTGAAGAATGAGAATCGGATGTACTCAGTGCTTAAACTGCAGTGAGATGCAGTCTCTCTACTTCTGTCCTCATCAATTAAGTGTAGATTTGGAAAATAAAGAATAAACACCAGGTAAAATTGTGGATTTAAAATGTACTAATCAGCCTGCTGCAAGTCAAATTTAGTTTGTTTTAATATGTCTTGCCTAGTACTTGTGTCCAATTTTGTTTTACACAAAGTTCCTTATTCATGGGGTGTTTGCAGATAATAATTGCAGGTAATATTAGAAAGAAAAATAGAATATTATTACCTGTATGCTCTCTTATCTGCTATTTTACTGCTGTGCTACATTGCTCCATGTGCATTATTTTCATACAACATTTGACGATATTCACCAGTAAGTATTTTACCAGCAGGAAAGTGGTGTACATTCACTGTAAATGCATGGCAAATTGTACTTACTTTAATGATAGAAAAGTAGCATACAAATGTAAGGAACCTTTTGCTCTCTCCATCTTAATGTAATGTAGAGGCATCTTTCCACACAATAAACCTATTTCAGGTACTGCAGTATGAAGAATTTGTATATGATTATACAGCAAAGCAGTGTATGCTGTGTAAGATCATGCACTTGCTTTAGTCTGGCCAGTAAATAATTTGTACCTTTAAGACAATTAGTTCAATTCTATTCTACAATTAGACAATTCTAGGACTCACCCCAAGCTAGAGACTATGGGGCTATGTGTTTCGGGAAATAGAGCAAGCACTCCAGCAGTTTTCTGTTGTAAACTTGCTATTGTGTTTGCTCTATTTTTGAAACACACAGGAACAGGAAGAAGATCACAGCAGCTGTCGAGCAGAAAAAATTGTGCACGTTTTTTCAAAAGATCAAAATCATCGATATTGAAAACAAGTACGGGGAATGCCATTGGAAACCCAGCAAATTGTGCTGGTTGTAAAGTCATTGATATTTTTCATTATTGATCTCGATTGATTTCGATGTCACCGTTTTTTCGACCCATAAAAAAAAAAAAATCAGTCAAATTGAAAAGTGCAGTGAAAGAAAAACGATGATGGAAACATATTGAAATGTGGTGAATAGCAGCAAAACGTGTCAAAAGGGATCGAACAGGTTGAAATGACCTTGATAAATTACCCCCTTATGTAACATTGCTCTGAGTTTCGCCAATTTTCTTCAACAGATCAAAGTGGCGAATTAGAGAGATGATGTCAGAGCTTCTTCTGTACAAATGACTATACTAAACTACGCAATAAACGGAGTATGGTACCGTTCACTACTCCTCTATGGGAATTCGCACCTTAGTGAATAAGGATTAGTGTATACACATCAAAGCCAAATTCTCACTTTCATGAATAAACCCCTTTGTGACTCAGGAATATAATTAAATTGGTCTTCCTCGTCATTGTTACTTTTTTTAATTTTAATTTTTTGTTTAAATTGATGCAAATAAACAAGGCCTTTTAAGCTATAGGGCCCTACTGACTAAAGCCCAGATAGCGCACAGAGCTATGACTTCACATCTATTCACCACTTCCTCACATTCACTTATTGACTAAACTCTGGAAAGTGGCGAATATGTGACCAATGTGGGTGGCTACAATAGTCGCAATCTTACTGAGCTCTGAGCATGCATTAGACTGTGTGTGCATGCACAAGTACCTCTACTATTGACTGAGCAGCAGAGTGTGTTGAAGGAGCAAATTCGACCACAGGAACTGCTCCGAATTCACCTGTTTCAAATTTGCCATTTCAGACTGGCGAGTTGGGGGAATGATGGCAGAGCTCTGGTGTTGCTTAAGGTGACTAATTCTTCAAAAGTGACAATGGCACAATGGCAACTGTGACTAAAAAACATGACCTAGGGACAAGGTGACACATAAATAGAATATTAAAAAATACAGTTAGTGAGACAGTGTGAGGCTGGCCGAATTCGCCTCACTCCGCATGACTTCTCATCCTACTTCTATCAGACTGACTACGCCACACTATGCATTTGACAGTGTTCACTGCTGTTGGCTGCCTGTTCGACCAGTCTATTCACAGTGTGTCAATAAGAAGTGAATTTGTATCTATTTTGGTGATGCAACTCTAATTGTAGCAAGGTGGATATGACAGATGAATTCACCCTTTAGTCAACAATTTGTAAATACCTTCAAATGACAAAATGAGATAATTTTTCTTTTCTTTTTGTCCCACTCTCTGTATCAGAAATCTTTTATTTTTACTACTTCAGTCTAGAGATCTCTTTATAGTCTTATAGCACAGTGCTTGACATAAGATGAAGAAGAACCAAAATTATTTCTAAGTATACAGTGTATATATTTTTTAAAGAATCTCATAAATAGTATTTTTTTTTATTCTGTATCAGTACAGTGCTGTTTATGAATGTTTAACAAGTGAACTGGAATTTTTTGTTGATATTGGCAAATCCAAAAATGTAACCGAAAAATAAATCTGATGTATGAGTCACCAATTTACAAATAAATGACAAATTCCTGCTTGACAAATAATGAATTCCTTTTGGGATTTCTTAGCATTTTTAGGGTGGCTTTTTACATGGCCTCATTTAATGACATCTGGAAATACATCTTCCTCTATTGCTTTCTAAAAATAAAGAAAACCTACAAATTTTGCAGAAACCGAAAAAAAAAAAAAAAAAAAAAATCTCGCCCAAACGTTTATTTTCCCATTAACGGCACCGGTAGTCAGTTAAGTACAGCATTGCGCGGGCAGCCGCTTTACATCCACTGCTTTTGATCAGAGTTGTGTTCTGCATTTCTGTGATACATATTAACAGTTAGTTCCCTAGCTCCCCAATTTAACATGTTATAAATTTTAAGCATGTGTCCTTTTGTGTACAGTCTTTGCAAGGTATTTCTCCCCTTTTAAATTCAGATACTTCCAGCTATGTTTATTCCCATCGTCAGCATACTTTATCATATCAAAGCATTTGCAGACAGTGTAGACCAACTGAGTTATGTTTGGGTCATGTTCTGCGGTGTGTCCTTTAATATTGTAGCTTTAGAAATGCAATTTCCAGCCTCTGCTTATTACAATATGATAAAGTATTTCTGGTCTATGTCCAGCTCCACTAATCTCCAGACTACACTTCATGAATTAGGCATGAAGATTTTAGTCAATGTGCTTTCAAAGTCCAATGTTTAGGGAATCATGGATTTTCTACAAGCTGAGTTAGAGATCTATAGTAGGAGGGGCTCATTTTCAACATCTCTGAAAGAAATTACCTTTTCTGGCATACAGAATAGTACAACATCTTTATCATATCTAGTAGTCATTAGAGAAGGAAAGAAAATAAATGGCTTTTTTTTTTTATTTGTAAATCGTGCCTGGAAATTATAGTGCATGTTCTCACATAAAATCTAACAAAGAGCCGGTATTATTGCTACTGAATTTACAATTAAAGTTTGGTTCCAGAATTAGATGTGAAATGTTTCTTTAGGTGCTCTGATCGAACCACTGCATCAACTTTTATTGAATCCCCCAGAGCCCTTGGCGGCTAAAGACCAGAGCAGGGTTCCATCCACCCACCTTAAACTTACTTTTAATGAATACCGGACGCACACATTGAATTTTGGTTGAACAATTGGCCGCAGCTTTATTAATGCATAACCGTATATTTAACCGTAAAATATTAATGCCAGCAGTTGCGTCAGAACAACTGGCACGATGAACAAAATCCATATATAAACACGAGTCTCCGATTGTCCATTATAATGACCAAAGTTGTAAACTACAGGTCGCAAAATTGGGTCAACCTTAACCAATGAATTCAGTCATGTCAGCGCTGTAACATTTTCCGCCAAAGCTTTGAAAATCAACATAGTTGTTCAATTGAATACAGAAGTATAAGTCAGGCAAAACATTATGGATTCCGTCATACTGCAAATGATAACTATGAAGGGCAAAGTTTCCTCATTCATATGGACAGGAAGGGAGAGAGAATTTCTCTTGTACCTGAGCTGCAGTGTGAGAATTGTGCACCAAAATCCTGAATGGGGTTTATATATCTATAGGTGTCCATAGGGCAGTGGTGGCGAACATTTTTGGCATGGAGTGCCGAAAAGGTGACTTCACTCACCAGCGCCATCCCTTGAAGTGCCGGTGCTGATGAGTGATGTCATCGCGCCTGCATCGGGGGAGAAGTGTGCATGCGTCGGGAGAGGAGAGCTCCCCTGTGAGCGAGTGCTCCTTCAGTGCAGGCCAGGGGTTTGGCCTGAAAACTGTCGGATCGGGTCTGCCGCATGTACTGAAGGCAGTTTTGGTGACGACTCACATGCCAACAGAGAAGGCTCTGCGTGCCCTCTTTGGGGACTTTGGGGACATAACTGATACAATGCATTGATTGGCTGAAATAGGTACACCATAAGTAAATATTTTCCTTTTCTTTTCTCATAACACATTTTTTCCCCCTTTACAGACAACCCTGTCTTACACTGCAGCTATGGACCTGCCTTTCCCATCCCCTTGCACCCTACGGGTAGCAAATATTGGGGACAGGAAAACCAAGGACAAAGCTATTTGGTTTAGAGCAGATTCTGTGGGTGGTTCTTCTTTTCAGTCTCTGAATGTTTGTTTCACTTCATACTTATTCTTGCCTTAGATTATTATGCATTGTTATATTTATATGCTACAGCTGCAAAGATCTGTTAAATCCACTGTGGAGAGTAACAAACTTACCTGTCATGCTGGTTTTAAAGTTGTTACCAGTGTATTTATGCAACAGTACATTGTTAGAAAGTCTATGCAAAAGCACTGATTAGTCTGATCTAGAGGACTAGGAAGGTAGAGAATACTATTCTACTGATTTGGGAAGGGATATTTCTGTAGGTATTTTCATGTTTGGAGGAATTGTATTTCCCAACCAGATGACTTCATAAACACTCAAAGTTGATGTGTTAATTCTATGCATCCTTAAAGGAACAGTCTGGCTGAAAAGCAAAAAAAAAAAAATTATTTATTTAAGCTAATTACCAACTTTTATTACTGGTAAATACAATTTACTATCAATTTAAAAAATAAAAAAAAAAAAGAGTTAAAATTCTTACCTGTAAAGAAGTGCTATACAGTACTTCTGTGTTGCAAACTCCATCTTCAGACTCTACCTGCAACCCTACGACGTCCCGAATCAGCCAGTCCCTATCGGGAGCGCATTCCTCTCCAGCCGTGTTCTTAGTGAAGTCCCGCATCTGCAAGTCCTACAAGTCACATGAGAGAGCGTGCATGTGATCAGTGCGTCCTCTCTGGATGATATGCACCCTCTGCCATGTGACTTGTATAAGTGCTGTATAGCACTAATTTACAGGTAAGAATTTTAATAAATTGTATTTAATAACGTGGTAATTAGCATAAATAAATGTTTTTTTGATTTTTGGCCAGACTGTTCCTTTAATTAATCTGTAATGTTCAACTAAGTCAATCAGGTTGGAGTTTGCTGACCAGATCATCATTTACTTTACTTTACTGGAGACCCTTATTAAAAAAACAAAATAAGCAAGCAATTAGTTAAAGGTGTACAGACATATTTTAAGTATGCTGCATGTCTTTTTAATAATGTTACACATAACTAGGGTTGCCAGATCAATCCAGACACTTATAAAATACCCATACTGCCTTGCAAATTAGCCATTCGTTTAAAGAATCACTGCAGAGATCATTGATTTACTATGCAACAAGGACTTGTGCAACATAATCAGCCATGAAGCATGGGTATTTTAAAGGTGTACAGGTTTAAAAAAGATGATCTAATAACTCGACATACAACTCATCTATAAACAAAGCTCTGTATGTTTTTTTTTTTTTGTTTTTTTTAATCAATTAACCATGTATGTGCGCTTTTTATTTTGTATATAAATATACATTGAGAAATTATTTGGCAACACTAGAAGTAGACAATGCTAATCTAACCTTAGGTTAGGACTCTTTTACAAAGGACACAATCTTTAATCACAAGAATTTGCAGACCCACGCAATGAGTTTTAGACACCCTCCGTTAAATGGATGATCAGGTTAAATCAGCTGCCTTACAAAGCATAAAAATTCACAGTTTGTGGCTAGACTGCAGCATGCTTTTGAACTGTTAACTGATTAGCACCCATATTATGGGCGGAATTTAATAAACGCGGAAAAGCCCGATTTCACTTTTTCGAGTTTATTCCCGCAAGATCTCTGAAGTTTCTTGCAGTAAATATAGTGAGATTTTTTGGATAGATATTTACCAACAGAAACTTTCTATTGAGTTTTTCTATCTCGATTTTTCAATATAAAGGTATCCATACTACTAATATAAAGTATGCCTACCTTTCCCTCAAAAAACTCTATCAAAAAGTTTCGATCGGTAAATGTTGATCAGAAGAACTGACGATATTTACCGAGAGAAAATTCCGAGATCTTGTGGGAATAACCTTGGAAAGGCAAAATTGGGCTTTTCAGAGTTTGTTAAATTTTGCCCATTTGCCTGTGGATTTCATGTATTTGTGGTATAAAATGAATGATCTGTCAGCCCTTATACATTGATGTTCAGCTGTATACCATTAGGTTGCCTCGAAATAAGTGAAAAGAAAGAATGGCCATAGACCAATTACATAAAGCTTATTTTATAGGTGTCCAGTTTAAAATAAATTATATTAAATCTCTATAATTAGCAGGGTTACTTTTATCTCACCTCTTTAACTAGTAACACAAAAAATAACAAAATGGTAAATTCCTGTAAATAACAGATCTCCATCACACCAGGAAGTGTCTGGTTGTTGCTCAGGCTGTTGAATCATATATACTGTCAGATATAGGCAATGAATTTGAAACTGCTGGTAACAATGTTAATCAGTGATTTATCAGTAACTTATAATGGTTAAACATTCTTAGCATTTGTCAATATTACTTTAAATTCTAACATATATTCACCTGTCCTGTACAATGAGGAATGAATACTAAAAAAAATATAGCATTGATCCAAGTAATATATATTGAGTTATTATTATGCAGTTGTACTACCTGAGATAAGCATTGGTAGCTTTGCATTTTTGTATCTGTTATTACGAATTTAGTGTCATCAAACCAACTTGTTTGTTTGCTTGATAGTGATTTAGACTGTGTTTGTTAGAATAGTAAAGAAGAGTCAAGTTATTGATTTTATTTGCCTTTAACATAGTTGCCAGTTATTAAAATTATTGGTTTAATCGCTATTTTTTTTTTTTAAATCTTTAGTCAAGTCAATGAGAGATACCACTAGTAAAAAAAAATATAATTATTTTGTAAATAAAACCGGTTTAAAAACAACGCCTATACCTTCTACTTCTAAGGAATAATAGAAAAAAAAATAAGCGTGCTCTTCTTCAGGAGGACTAGCTACAGACGGAATGTTGTATGTTAATGATACATTGTATTCTTGACTTCATTAAGTGCGCACAGTATGATTCATGAGGTAATCATGTTTGTGAATGCCGGTACGTCTTAAACCCGAGAAAGCAATGAGCTGTGCTCCACTTAAAAATAAAGGTAACCTGCCATGGTCCATCACATTAATCTTAATACCTTAACTTGAGTAATTAAGCTGCTCCACTCTGGGGACAGTGCTTTGTTCTCAAGAATCCACTCTCAACTTTTGTTCAGTTTAATCATCAGATACACAGCAGGCTGACTTTTCCTTGCTGCTGAAAGATTCAAGCCACAACGAATATTTTTTTATTCCTATTTCAGTGTTTTATCTTTCAAATATTTCTATATTGTGTTCATGCATTTTTAAAGAGTCTGGTTCCATTCATGTAGTGCTTATTATTAAATAAGCACATCTCTAAGTAAATATTCAGGTGCAAATGACACGTTCAGAAAATAAAAGTTTGAATTATAGGCTGCAACCTTTAGTTGGTTTGAAAATGTGTCTGCATGTAAAACCTTTCATTTAAAATTCCAACATTTTATTTGCTATTATTTGTTTTTCTTTAAATGACATAATATTGTGGTGTTTTGTATTTGTGCAGATTGCCTAGATTTTAAATGCAAGTGAGAAAAGCTTTCAGAAAACACAAAATCTTTGCTGATGTCTGGGTTGCTAAATTAATTGTTCAAAAATGTTGCTGCTATTTTTACTTTTGTATTTCTTTGTAATATTTACTGTCCTTTTCCATCCTAATTACTTATTCCCTCATGAAACCAAATCAATCCTTGCTGTCATTCTGACAGAGAAATATGAGTCAATGATTGGAGAGCTCAGTTACGATGCAATGCATTTTTTTCTCAAAGGTTCCACAAGTGAAAAGAAAGAAAGAGAGAGAGAGAGAGAAAAAAAATGAAATCTTGGTAAACGTTTATAATTATATAAATTTTGCCTTTACAATGAAATTATTATTTTTCGACATATTTAGTCTATTACTACTACAGAATTTAAAGTGTCAGTGGCTAACCAATAATCTCTTTTGCCAGAATAAAAACAATTGAGGCATTACAAGACACCAGATTGTAAGCTCTATGGGACAGGGTTCTCCAACCTCTTGTGTATTTAGATTGTAAGCTTTACAGGGCCGGGACTTCCAACCTCTTGTGTCAACCACAACCTGGCACTTAAAGTGAACTATCTTTGCAGGGGCGGTTTTGGCCCTATGGGCGCCCTGGCTGAACCGCTCCTCCGCAACCCCCATGGCACACCTTCCCCAGCCCCCCCTCCACATGCACACCCTCCCAACTCACCTCCTCCAACGTTCCAGCGACACTCCTCCTCTGAGTGCCGCTCCACAATGAAGTAAGTGGAATGTGACCTCCTTGTGGGATGGCGCTCAGAGGAGGAGCGTCGTTGGAACGCTGGAGGAGGTAAATTTGCGGTGGGCGATGTGGGCGACAGCGCCCCTCAAATAGATTGTGCCCTGGGCAGTCGCCCACATTGCCCAGCGCTAGAACTAGCCCTGTATCCTTGTGATATTATACTTGTTTTGTATAATGCACTTTTCCCATGTCTGTATAATACATGAATTCCTGAACTGTACAGTACTGCGTAAACTTGTGGCACTTTATAAGTAAAATTTTCCACACATACATGCATAGCAGTGCATGCTGCAGTTTTTAATCCACATCTGCACCATGTTATTAGAATCTGTGATTTGGTACCAAGTCGTTCCTTGCATATGCACTGAGGACCATGATGTAACAGCTTCCAGCAATATGAGAGGGCTGAGAACTCCTTTATTTCAGTACACTGCTTTCCTTTTTTAGCTCACTGCAACCAACTCTCATTGTTATTTTACTGCTGAAAGCTCCAGTGGAGGGGTGAACGAGGGGACTGTCTATTTTATTGGAGATTACAACAGTGTTCTCAAGTAGAAAAATGTTAATGACAGTTACACTGTACAAGATTCTGCTGAAGCCCTGTGCAGTCTTCAGTTAATTATATCATATACTTGTATGCAGGATCCTAGCCAATTTGCTGCCTAAAAGGCCACAAGTAAGACATAATTACCACTTGGGTTGGAATGGCAGTCATTCCTTCGCAGCTCTTGTTAAAATGTCATCTTAGAAGTTGTATTTCTGATGTTGTTATTATTTGGTGTTTTGTTTCTCTTCGCTGGTAAAAGCAATCTTCTATGAAGATTATACATACAATTGCTCTTTGTGGGACTCTTCATGAATATGTGTTATCTAAAGTTCCCCAGAAACAATACAAATCGGGCATTTAAATGAAAAGGTAACATTTGACATAACCGTATGATATAACAATAACTTCCATTCTAAACCTAGTTATTTACTAAAGTCTGAATTGTTGTGTATAGGTGTAAATTCGCCAGATAAAGACAGTCTCAATAGACTGCTACTGTTGCAGTTATGTTTTTATAATGAGAATATTGTCGCAATTGCGATTTTTTAATATGGAAAATTGTTGCAATCACAACTTTACAATGGGGAAATTGTCCTGGTCACGGATTTGCTATGGGAATTTGCTGTTTGAGAATTCAATAGTCGAATTCACACCTCAGTGAATAACCCCCCAAATGTGATTTATTCGTTTTTCTGGTTCCACTTGTATTTTAAGGCAGACATTATTATATCCCTTTAACTCCATAACAGCACCCAGAAACACTTATAGAAATACTAGGTGAACCCCAGGTCACAACCACGATGGTAATGTGTAACTTGAAGCCAGTATCACACAGGCTGTTTTGTAGCTAAGCTGGAAAATTAGTGTCCATTTTCCACATAGGCTATTTTGTTTTGCGCCATAGACAATAAAGGGCCTAAATAAAAACAGCTCCGCTACAAAACAGACAGTGTGGCCCTGGTCTAAGAGTTACTTTAATTCATGGTAGAAATGCTAGATAATTTTACTGTGAAAATGTTATTACCAATTTCTTATAAAGCTCTGACATATGATAAAGCAGGGCCAGGCCAAGCTTTCCTTGCGCCCGTTGCGGAGTAATGAATTCACGCCCCCTCCCTCCAGTCCTTGATGACACCTGCATAATCCCACTCTCAGACTCTCAGCCTGCTGCACCGCTTAGTAGGCTAGTAGTGCTTCTATGCAGTGGCAGCCCGATGATCTGATTCTTATACTCTGGGCGCTGCTCTGTCTGGGAGCTCAGGGGATTAGAATCACCACCTCTGCATAGAAGTACTAGCAGAGTGCAGGTGTCTTACTCCTCAGCGCTCCTAGTAGGATGTCATCCTCAAACGCTCCTCCTCAGCTCTGTATAATTCCCCATAGGTTTGCACAGGCCATTTCATTAGGATGTGCCTCCAAATAAAAAATTCTTAAAGGAAAAGTTTTCCCTGTCCCCCTTCCTGCTGCTTTCCTTCCCCTGCTGCCCCCTTCCTGCTGC
>WMED01007302.1:0-17748 GCA_019650415.1 Pipa parva
AGTGTTAACAAGCAGTTGGACAGGTGTACCTAATAAAGTGGCCGGTGAGTGTATATCCCTGCACTGAGTGCCATTATGCCTGTGTCACACTGTGTAGCAACTGCAAAACAGACAGTTAGGGACTGCATGCCCCAGAGCATCATTCAGTAAGCTAAACAACCATGGCCAGCATATTGTAATTTTGAATGTATTAATTTTACTGGAAAAAAAAACAGGTAAGGGTATATTTTCTCATGTTTAAAGGGGAACTATAATCAGATTACATCTTTATATATGCAGTACAATACTTAGGGGGTAATTCAGCAAGGTGCAAACCCACCTTGCGATGCTTCGATTCACCTCGCAAAAATGGTTACGCGTTGGCCTCTCTCCTACACGCGCACATCAGCGCACGCTTTAAAGGTATTCCAGTCTCGCGAGTCGACTCGAGTGGTCGTGAGGAGACTGGAATACCTTTAAAGCGTGCGATGATGTGCACGTGTAGGAGAGAAGCCAGTGTGTAACCATTTTTGCTAGGTGAATCGAAGCATAGCAAGGTGAGTTCGCACCTTGCTGAATTACCCCCTTATTGAGAAGTATTTCTCCCCAGTAATTGTTTGATGTGATGTAGAATGATTGAATAGGCAGCAATGATAAACTCCTGCAACTGGAAATGTGTGTGTGATGTGTACAGGCCCTTTTTCCATGAAAAGTTACCTTCCCTTGGACATTTTTGCCCTACTTGTATAGAGGAAGTCCCCTAGGGGAGTGGGTAAAACTTCCATAGATTGGAAAAACCACTGATCCCACAGTATGTCTGTTGGAGTAACAAAAGTAAACCAATAAATCTGAAGAAAGAGAAGTAGGCAGACAAGGTTGTGAACTACCAAATAATTTAATAGTGTTGCATCTAGATGCAACACTATTAAATTATTTGGTAGTTCACTACCTGGTCTGCCTACTTCCCTTTCTTCGGATTTTTGCCCTACTTACTACATGTATACAAGTCAGCTTTCCTTCTGTAATCTCCTGCATTCCATCTTAATTTATTTGGTCAAAAGGTCAGCACACTGCTTAAAGGGGACCTAAAGGTATAAAATAAAAAAGATTTATTGAAAAACTTACCTTATATAGAGATGAATCGTTACAGTCACACCATGAACTGTGCTGTAATTTCCCGGCATCCGGTGCTTCTTCACAGCGCATTGGCTGACAGAGAAGCCAGCGCGAAGCTCCTCTGACTTGGTAAGTTTTTTAATCAGTCTTTTTTTATACCTTTAGTTCTCCTTTACCAATAGCAGTCAGGCAGCTTTTTCTTCTCGTGCAGAACAGAAAGAAGAGTGGGAGGAAAATGGCAGCTCTTAAAAAAAAAGTAATTAAGGGAAACATACGGCAAGTATTATTTTATCCCTAAATTTTTTAAAATTATTTGTGTCAGCAATTGGCTAAGTATAAAGGTGTTTTATATTTATGCGTGCAGTTATATCAACACTATAGTGCCTCTTTAAATGCAGGCACCAAAAACTACAAGCTGCTGCCTGTGGTAGTTGTTTACTGAATGTGTCTCTGGGGAATGTAGTTTTATGGTTGGAGCACATATTTCTGTGTATGAACATTATAAAGAACCAATGACACCAGAAAAATAAACAATTTCATTTGGCTTGGCATAGCAATTATCTAAATGCAACACCTGTTAAAACTTTATCTAATTAGTAAATGGAATCTTCTTTTAGACTTTTTTTTAGATTACATAAAGATCTGTAAAAGAGATTTATTAAATCATTCTATGGGCAAAATTTATTCAAATCAAAAATATCAATATCGCAATACCAAATGATTTTTACTGATATTGATATTGTGATATCGAATTTTCCATCAATATTACACATTTTCCATAGAAATGAACAGATTAAACATTTTGATCGAATTTCAGTATTGTAATATCAATATTAACTATATTGTGATATCAATAAACTTCTGATATAATATCGGTAAAAATTATTCGATATCCTGATGTCGATATTTTCGATTTTTAGTAAATTTTGCCCTTTAAATGTCATTTCTGTATTATAATCAGTGAAATTGTGATTGTTTAATTAATCTTGTTACAGGAACTGGTACTTTTTGAGGACATCACAGTTTGTTTCTCAGAAGATGAATGGGAGTGTCTGAGCGAAGAGCAGAAAAAACTTTACAAAGAGGTTATGGTGGAGAACTACAACATGATCATCTTTCTGTGTAGGGAATTTGTAAATATCTGTGTTATTAACAAATATGTACTATTTGATTTGTTCCATTTGCAGGGGTTGGCAACATTTACCGTCAAAAGATCCATTTTGCCCCCTCTTCCACTAAAGAAAAACAGTTTGGAGTCGCAAAACATAACACAGATTATAAACTTTTATAAGTTTCACTCTTTTTTTTTTTTAATTACAACAAACAAAAGAAAGAAAAGAAACAAAAACCAATAAATAAATATTTAAATTGATAAATAACAGTTAGGCTTTTTTTTTTTTGTCAGTCGAGGCTGAAGGGAGCCACAACAAGGAGGCTGAAGAGCCACACCCACCTCCAGAGCCTCAGGTTGCCTACCCCTGGTCTATAATAAAGAAAATTATTTGCAGATATGTTACTTTTTTATTTGAAGAACATGTAACATCAGAACAAGAGAAAATCCCATTTGGATTGATATGGCAGTTATTCCTACAAAATACTGCTAAAAACAAGGCAAACCAATGAAAATCAGCAATTCAACTAAAAAGGCAATATTTTTACAAGTACTGCAGAAGAATTATTACCATACCAATTCAAAAAGTCTTTATCTTCCTCTTGTGCAATAGTTATCCCTACTTAGTGATGGGTCAGTTATTACAGTTGATTTTTTTTTAATATTGGTACTTACATTATATCCTTTTACTATATAGTCAACGTGATCTTCTTTTTTTTTTTTTTGTAGTTAGTAACAAAAGTGCACCACCAAATGTATATATCTGTTGCTGACAAAACACTGATGATTGAAATGAATTGATGCATCTCCCATAAATGGCATAACACATTTTTAATTCATAGGGACAACACTACAATTTATTTTATTAAAGGACCAGTAACACCAGAAAAAAACAGTACTGTATTTTCTGCCATATAAGACTACTTTTTAACCCCTGAAAATCATCTGAAAAGTTGGGGGGGGTCGTCTTATATGCTGGGTATCACTTTTTTCTCTCCATACCTAGCTCCTCCGTTGCCCAGCTGTCTGTGCTGAGCGGAACAGCATTCCTCCCCCAGCATTGATGTAACTTCCTGTGAGCGACAGGAAGTTTAATCATTGCTGGAGAGAGGAAACGCTATAGTGCTCAGTACAGATAGCTGGGCAACAGAGGAGCTAGGTAGGGAGAGTGAAAAGGATGGAGGCGAGCACTAAGATAGCGCCCCCCTCCTTCAGAGGGTAGGGCTTGTAGGGGCAGCACAGTGTGATGGTGCTCTGATAATCTTGGAGACAGGGAGGGCTGGGCAGGCAGGGAGAGCTGACCAATCCAAGCAGGATTTGCCTTGGAAAAGGGGTAGTCTTATACAGCGAGTATATCCCAAACTCTATATTTTAACTGCAAAAGTTATGGGTCGTCTTATACGCCGGAAAATACGGTATATCCCATTAAGATTAACATGTCAGCTGTTCCTACATAGTACTGGTAAAAATGTTATCTTTTAAATTTAATTCCTGGTTTGCCTTTATACAAGCCCTGCAAAGGAATAATTGCTGCGCCATTTCAAATAACATTTTTCTTTTTCTTGTTTTACTGATCCTTTAAAAGCAACCTTGAATAGGACTAGATAGCGGTTTACTTGAAAAGTATTTGTTTTTCTAATAGCTCACTTCCAATCATTTAACTAGAGTAAAGTGTGAACAACTTCACATCCTTAAATAATAACCCCCAAAATATAGGTTATTATGTATATGTCCATTTTATATATGCCATAATGTAACTGTTGATGTTTTATTCCAATATCAGGTCAGCCTGAATTAATATCAAAGATTAAAACAGATCATGATCCTTGTATAAATGACATCCGGCAAGGTGATGAAAAATCCCTAAATGGTAGGTTTAAATTGGCATACATAAACAAATACATGACAATCTTTTTCATGTATATAGAAGCTATGCATTACTTAGTTCTTTACAAAGAAAAATTAACCACTTAACTTTAGTATTAGTCTGATTACTAACAACATACACTCAGGACATGCTTAGTAGGGACAGCCTATTTTTAGGTATGTTTTTTGGACTGTGGGAGAAAACACTTTGAAAAAAATGGAGATATATGTATTCTGTACAAATAACGCCCTGCCTAGAATGAAATTGACGCAGAGCAGCAAGGCAGCAGTGCAAATTACTTGCCTAACCTTGTAGGTAGAGTTGCAACTGAAATTTTGAAACTAAACAAAAGATTTTGTATCTCCTGTCACTTGGATTTTGTTTTGTTTTTTCATTTAGCTAAAACTAACAGGTGTTTAGTATCTCTTTTTTGCATGAACCAGATAATGTATCATAATTATATTTTACACACTAGTAGGATCTGTCATATTATGAACTCAGCCATAATAAAATATAATTACATCTTACACACAATGCCTTCTCAAATTTAAGCTTTAGTATTTTTTTTTTGCACAGATTTATTTTTTGAGAAAGATCATCGCCACCCTGTAAAATATGATCTGCAGGATCGGCCATCATACAGTGACAATTATGCCCAATTGGATGAAAGTAACAGAGGTGAATACCAGTCTAAGGCATTTCAGAGCAGTTCACAAGAAAAATTGGAGACAGTGACACGGCAGTCTTCAAAGGATAACAAACAGTTACTCCTTCAGTGCCACAAACTAACAGCAGACAAAAATTCAAAGATTTGTACTTACAGATGTTCAGAAAATCCAACTGCAGTTCAAGTATATAGCAATGACAAGAACTGTGTGAAGGTGATTGATGTACATTATAGCACAAATAAATCAAGCAAGGATGATTTGAATAATGTAATAAACAAGAGCCTGCACTGTGCTGAAATCCAGCTGCATAACAGTCTGCACACCAATTTTGGTATTGCTGAGCAAGTATTTGTTGGGTTAAACAAATCTGCACAAGATACTGATGTTGAGAACAGCATTGACATACCGAAAACATTGGATTGTGAAGCTTCTGAGAAAGGCCATCATTGTAAATATAGAAATAAGATAAAAATCCATAAGAATGACAAGAAGGATGGAAGCCAGGAATGTATTATTGGCAGCTTGAAGGAGTCTAATCTATTGTACGTGGAGAAAAATCCAAAAACCATTCAATGTTATAAAAGGTATGCCAATGCAAAACAATGCAATGTTGAAAAACCCTTACAAAACAATCTGCTGTTAAGCAACAGCAGCCAAAAACAAAATGAGATCACAAAAGAACCAACATTTGGTTTTAGTGCAGTTGTTAAAAACTTTAAGCTGCAAAAATCTAAGGCTTGCTACAAAAATTCACACGTTCATTTTCAAGAAATAATATTAAAAAAACTAATTCCATTGAACGATTCATGTACTAAAGACAAGCTTAATGCTACAAATGGACAAAATGAATACCTAATGTTTGCCCAATATTTAAATAATCAGTCATGCACTACTAAGATAAACCAGCTGATAGATACAAACCAAAAACCTCAAGAAATCATATCCACTCTCGCTGAACAAAGCATCAGTAGGGTTTCAAATTCAGAAATGTTTAATATGGACCATGACGATATTAGTTATAACAAGGAAATTGTGAATGAAAATATAAAGAAACCACCTAAAGAAAGTAAAAATGTTAATCTGAACCAAAAACATCTTATAGACAAAAACATGAATGAACTGAGCAATGGTAAGACAGGTTCCTTTCTCAATGATAAATGCATGGAAAGCAACTTTATCAAAACTAAAGTTCAATACATACCTGAAATACAGTGTAGTAATACTAAGCTCGTAGCCTTTTCCAGTGATCACATAAGCACTAAGTACTTTCCCCAATATTTTATTAAGCAGATGTTAAAACTTAAAGAATCAGAGACTGGAATAGTACATAATGATTCAAAGCCTTCCATGAATTTTAAGAAAAAGAGAGAATCACCGGAACACTTCTTGGGTGATAGAAATATAACCATATCGAAGGAAAAGTCCGATCATGCTAATTTAGAGCTTCAGTTTGCTGACAAGAGTAATGCAACATCTATATTAAATTGCATTCAACAAATACAGGGAGAAGGCAGCAGAACTCGATCTAGCAGTCCGAATAATCCTATTGCAATGAGAATGGGGGGAAATGGTGCTAAGTTTAAGAAATGTGATAATGAATGCAAGTTTAGCATGAGAAAAAGACAGAGACCAAATGGAAAGGAAAAAAGTATGAGGCCAGATGAGATGTTTAAGCATTCAAAAAGCTTACGTAGAGGATCAGCTCACAACAATGATGATGAGACAGAGACTCACGGTGACGGGGACAAATTGGAATTTAAACAGAATCAAAGAAAAAATGGAATATATTGTAATATTGAAAAAGTGGATGAGGTTCAGACTAATTTATTTGCTATTCCAGTCAAGCGTGTTTCATCTAAATGTACCCATGTAACCAAGCAAGCTCCATGTTCTCAAAAGTCTGACAAACCAGCACCTTGTACGCAGAAGCACCTTATAATAACCAACAGCAAAGATAAGGTTTCAATGAATGTCCAAATACGAGCAGTCAATAGGCATAGGCAATGTTGCAATGCTGATAGTAAGCAGACATGGGTAAATAATGGCAAAAGTCTTAAACATTATGTAAAACAAAATATGTTGGTATGCTCAAACCTCAGGATGGCAAGAGATTTCATAAAAAATATCAATTTAAATGAAAATGTAGTTAGTAAAGTAAGAAAGCCTTCCATAACCTATTCAGGAAAAAGAGCTGGTAACATCCATGAGAGTAGTGGATTTAGTTTGGATGAAGATAGAAGAAATTGCCAGGAAATCAATGAAAACATCAAGTGCCAAGGAAATAATAAGAAAAGATCCCATGGCAAACAACCTAGTAAGCAAACACTAGGCAGCCACGGGAAGAGAAAGATGCTTGCATTAAAAGAAATCGCAAATAAAAAGAAGAACGAGGGAGACTTATCATTCAGGAATAACACAGCTCTCGGGTGTAGTTCTAGCACTTTTCACAGTGGAATAACCAAACCTAAGGACCTACTCTGTAGTTGTGTAAATAATGAAAATTCACAATTAGTTAGTAAAATAAAGTTGGTGAAGTCTGAGTCCCAATCACATTGCCTTTGTAAAACTCAATGTAAGTGTGGTAAATTACACATGAAAAATCACGAAGAGGAAAAATTACACGAGTGTTTTGAATGTGGAAAAAGATTTGTTCAGCATCACTTACTTGTCATACATGAAAAAACTCACAAAAACAGGAAGCCTTATCAATGCATGGATTGTGGGATGGCTTTTCATGGGAAAGAATCGTTTGTAACACATCTGAAAACACACAAACAAGATAAACCCTATCCTTGTGTTGACTGTGGAAAACGTTTTGCAGATAATTCAACTCTTCTAATCCATCAACGAATACACACAGGAGAGAAACCATTTAGCTGCAATGAATGTGACAAAAGCTTTAGCCAACTTTCCACCCTTGTTTCCCATCACAGAATTCATACAGGAGAAAAACCATTTTCATGCCATGAGTGTGGAAGAAAATTTTCTGACCGATCAGCTTTTGCAAGCCATAAGAGAACTCACACTGGGGAAAAGCCTTTTAAATGTAGAAACTGTGGCAAAAGCTTTTCACAGAGCTCAAACCTCCGTAGGCATGAAAGAATTCACACAACTTAGAAACCATGTGTGTGTTCAGAATAAGGAAAAACCTTCAATGACCGTACAAAGCTAAAATCTCATCAGAACATGCATAGAACACAATCCATTAGCATGAATAAAATAGAAAAGCAAGGAAAATCCTTCCCTTAATAGAAGCACTTTATTTAGAGGTTATGCACCTATGATGTGTATACATATAGAAAGCCAACCAAAACATTAAAATGTAAAAACAATTTTGGGATTAGTAGTACTTGCCTTTTGTGTACACAGTACCTCTTCCACAGCTGTTCTGTATACACGCTCTTCCTGTATAGTTCCGATGAGCCCCACCCCCCTGAGTCACTATTCAGAGAGCCTGGTCTTGTGTGGAATCCCTTTTCCTTCTCTTAATCTTAAAAACCTGTTCCTATCCCTGAGCATGCCTGGATAAAAGCTGTTTCACAGCCTCCATCAAAGTCTGCTGTGGAGAGAAGAAGTCAGGGAAAGGAGGGGGAATAGCTACACACAGCAGGGAACATTCACAGAGACAAAGCAATTACAGGGGGATATTGAGCCCTGCTGAATTAAGAGGTGAGTCAGGAGTTTCTTTATCTTCTTAAATTAGAACTAAAGCAAAAAACTAAAAAAATTATTAAAATACTTACCTTACACAGAGCCGATTAATTACAGTCACAGCATGAGCTGTGCTGTAATTAGCCGGCACCCCATGTTTCCTTCACATTGCTGGCTGACTGAGAAGCCAGCGCGAACTTCCTCCCACCTTGTTTCACCCCGGGTGCAAAATGGCTTAAACATCATCAAGTAAGTATTTTAACAGTCCTTTTTTATTTTTTTGCTTTAGGTCTCCTTTAATTCTTTGCTTGACAATAGGTAAATGTGGCTGTCTTTATAGAGAGTTTACATACCCTTTAAATAAAATATTTATAAATATGATTTTACGGTTTACTTTATTATTCTATTTATGTCCTGTAAAGCTTGGCCATTGTATTATTCTACAAATAAAGCTTTATTTACTTATTTCTGTTAATTTATTTGTGTGAACTACATTAAAGGGGCACTATAGTGTTGATATAACTGCACACATACATATAAAACTCCTTTATACTAAGGCAATCGCTGACACGAATAGTTAAAAAGGGAAGAAATAATACATTTGTTTCCCTTAATTCATTTTCCTGAGAGCTGACATTTTCCTCTCCCTCTCCTTTCTGTTCTGCATGAGAAGAAAAAGCTACCTGACTGCTATTGGTTAAGCAGTGTGCTGACTTTTTGGCTGCATACACTAAGCTTGAAATGCAGGAGATTACAGAGGGAAAGCTGACTTGTTCACAGTCATTAAGTAGGGTACAAATGTCTGGGGGAGGGTACCTTTTAATGGAAAACTAGCAAGTACTCGTCACACACACACATTTCCTGGTGGAGGAGTTTATCAGTGTTGCCTAATCAATTATCCTGCGTCACATGACACAATTACTGTGGAGAAACGCTTCTCACTAAGGTATAGTACTGCATATGTAAAGATGTAATCTGACTATAGTTCCTCTTTAATCCCTATTACAAAATGCTGGAGTTCCTATTTACATTTTGCACTTCCTGAATCTGCCTTAATTCTTAAAACTTTTATTAATTTACTTTTTTATTAGAACTAATGTATCCTAACCATAAATATGCTGAAAGTACAGGGTCTGAGCCTAAACCATATCATGAAGCAGAAAATCAGTATCTTTGGGCTGTAAAGCTATCCTTTAGAACTGCTGGTGCTAGTATCTCATTGCCACTATACTAGATTCTTTTTAATACACTAATGAACACTGACACTTTAATAGCCTTTCGCAGTAGGGGGTGGAGCTAAAATTCTTCAACAGTGGCAATGTACATCTAAAATTGTTCATGTAGAGGAAGCAGAGATAATAAAAGTAGGTAGCTTCTAAGGGGAAAGCTTGTAAAGAGAAACCACTATCCCATTTTTTTCCAAATCTTCCAAGAGGAGAGACATTGAGAGAGACACAATTACTAAATCCCTTGACCCCATTTAACCCACTACACCAGTTGCCCTGAGGGATTTTTTTAGAACATCCTGTCCCCAGGGGCAAGAGGTGCATTATAGATATAGAAGAGGGAGAAGGGCAGGATGTTGTGTTCAAGAGAAGGAATTCAGAGCACAGCAGAAGGCTTCATTCGTAAACAATATACACAACTTGTCTGATTATGTTTTAAGCAGAGAAGAAAAACTTCTAGATAAAGGGTTATTGTTTGCACCCAATGCAAAATCTAATAAATTTGATAATTTTATATCTTTTTACAAATTTATAAGATGTTTTATGTAGAATAGATACTTTGTACTACATCCTATAGCAGAGGGATCAGATAGTTATACTCATTTCCCTAGGATGAATAAATCCAATTACTACCCCATCAACTCTTAAGGAGATTGTCTCAATACTTTTCACAAACTCATACATTGAGATTTATCCAAAAGTAATTTTTCATGCTAAAAATGTAAATTTAACAAAGCAAGATAAACTTGCTCTTAAAAAACTAACTGAAAACTCCAATATTGTTATTGGACAAGCAGACAATGGGGGAACATCATAGTTCAGAACAAAAGCAATGAACACAGGAGTAAAGAAAGGTTTCAGTACACATTCGGTGTCTCAGCACTATAAAGAGGTACATAAAAAAGATCCTATAAACACTAAGATCTTTGTATTGGAACAGATTAGTCACAATTTATTAGCTTTAGCGGGACAAGCACTAAAGGAAAAAAAACAGTAATTTCTATTCAAAATTCTCCTTCACTTTGCAAACTATTAAATATCTGGGCATTAATCTAACTAACTCATGATTCAATATATGCAGCAAACTTCCCTCAAATAATTGCCTTAAAAGAAATATGATTGCCTGATCTTCCTATAAACCATCTTGGTTTGGGCAAAAAACAGCTGTTAAGATAAATGTCTTACCCAAGATTGGGTCTTCTATCATGCTCAAACCCCATAAGATGGGAAAGACTAGCATCACACATCTTTACAGCAGCCAGAACTCTTTAAGCTGCAACATGGAAAAAACCCAACCTTCCACACAAACAAACATTAATTCAAAAGGTTAAATGGATATACACAATGGAAAGGATCAAAGCACACATGACAGAGCATACAAAAATTGGTTGTTATGGCTACCTTGGAAACAATGTGGAAATTGTTATAAATAAAGTCAAAAATGGAAACAATGATGTGGTATAACCTTATTTTATTATGTCATTAAGAAGAAATTATACTGTTTAGAAATCTGGAATTATACATAATTGCACAGTTGAATCTATTATACATGTTACAATACATGATTCTTACTATGTAAAATCAAAACCTAATAAACCTCAAATTAAAAAAAAAAACATGTGAAATAAAGTTGGAGGAGGTTTTATTGACTGCTCTATAATGTCAAAGATTTGAAGATGTGTGACACAACTTCCTTTGATCACAGAGACTGTACAGTATTTCAAATTAGAATTTCCTGTTTTTATTACCATAAAACACAATTAATAGCCACTAAACATCTGAGAGTTAGTACTTAATCTCATTGCATTTTTACAAGAAGCTCAAATGTCAGGATGTCAGAGGCTTAGTTATATGCCTCCCCAAAAAGATAGCACTTGCAATACGTTTACCAATATATCAGTAAACATTCGCTGTGAAAACAACATAATACTGGTTTCTTTAAATTCTCATTACAAATTTAGCTTTTGATTTAAAGGTTTCTATGAACTCATACATATTTTTACATTTATATATAAAGCAGCAGTCAGTTTCTTGGCTGCATAGTATCACTGAGTACACTAATATGTTTGGAGTACAAACACATGCCAGACAGTTGTTTGAAAAAGGATACTGCTTTTGGATTTATTTTACTTTTGCTGCTATTTCCAAAGCAGATATAAATATGAGATGGGTGACATATATTGTCTAATATTAGTCTACACCAGGGGTCTCAAACTCAATTTACTCGGAGGCCGCTGAAGGTAGAGTCTGGGTGAGGTTTGGCTGCCTCAGGTTTTCCATAAGAAAACAACAGATTAAAAACAATATATGGCCCTGCAGGGCAATCAATAGCTTTGTGGGGCAATATGCAGCTCTGCTGTGTGATTTGCATCTGCTGGGGAAATTAGCACCTTTCTGGGGGAAATAAGCGGGTCAGCGGGGCAATGTGCTGCTTTATGGGCTACTGGTGCATCGTAAATTTTTTATCATTGGGAGTAAATTTTATGTCTGAGGGGGCATTGTGGGGGTCACTGGGGTGTGGGAGTATTGTGGGGGGGGGTGTGGGGCCATTGTGGTTTATTTTAATCTTTTACATTGGTGGCCATGGGGGGGGGAATCAAGAGGGTCAGGGGTGGCTGTGGGGGGGGGGGGGGGGAGGATGTTGGAGGAGTTTTACTTACTCCCCCCCAGCAGAGTTAGGCAGCGCGTGCTGTTGCTGCCGCTGCCAGCAGCACATTAGAGGAGAAGGAACCCGGAAGAGCTGATCACATGCTCTCTCAGGTTCCTATTGGCTCCTGTGACTGATCGGGTCACAGGAGCCCTTCTCTTTGCACAGAGGGAGTCAGCTAGGATTCCCTCTGTGTCGGATCTAGCGCTCCACAGGCGAAAAAGACACCTGGTGGAGCGCAGGACCAGGGGCCACAAACTAGCGTCCCGAGGGCTGCGAGTTTGAGACCCCTGGTCTACACTAAGCTGTTTGTAAACTATGTGGTTGTGTAAAAGAGAAATGGTGTGTTTAATTTTGGCATTGTGTTTCATTTGGTTACTGTAACTACTTTCTAATTAACTTTAAGAATTTTATACACATAACTTTAATTTTTTTTTTGCCATTTAATCTGGTTAGATCTAGATCTTGTAAGCAAAATATTTTTCATAAAAATGTATTATAATAACTTGGTTATTCCTGATATTCTGGGGTCCGTGTAAGTCAATGAAAAGCTATAGTTTGATAAGTTTGAAAGGATGTTTGACATCACATTTTATCATTAATATATTCTGTGAATATATACATTCTAAATAAATAGCTGCACTTGGCAAAATACCTGGGCTCTCGACCTAAAATAAACATATAAACAAAAGTAAAACAGGAGCTACTCCCTTTTATGACCAAAATGTTGCAAATAAATCCACACTTTTTTTTTTAATGCATTGAGGGGATTATTCACTAAGGTCCGAATTGTTGCATATAAGTGTGAATTCGCCAGATAAAGACAGTCGCAATAGGCTGCTACTGTCGCAGTTGCATCTTTCTAATGAGATTATTGTCGCAGTCGTGACTTTATTATGGAAAAATTTCGCGACTTTACAATGGGAAATTTGTTGCGGGTTTGCTATGGGAATCCGCTGTTTGCGAATTCGCACCTTAGTGAATAAACCCCTCAGTGCGCTGTAATTTTTATATAACTGAATATATACAGTACAATTATATATATTATATATACAGTATGAGATAGATGTCATTATAAGGTCCTGCTTCCTGACATTGTTCAACACTAAAGTAGCATGTTGATTAATTTAATGGAGAGGAAAAGTTGACTGAAATGTTTATCAGATCCATGTTTTACATGTGGCATGCTCTTTGTGGCTTACCATTAATATTATGATTGATAGGTTATAGCTTTAGATTTTAAAGACAATAAATAGGAAGTTATGTGAGACTGTAATCTTGACCATGCCATATTTATATACTAAGGTGCTTTATCTGTTTGAATCAAATAATGTATACTTTCCTATAGTATAATTTTAGCATATAAAGAATTGTATTTAAACATTGTCGCCCCCTAAAAATCCAATAACAAATATGCTGTAAATGTACATTTGTAAAGATGGCTATTAGAAAAAAACTCTAATGCTGAGAATGTACTAATTTGTTTCCCACTTAGATACTTGTTTTTTTTTTTTAAATTAAAGCTGGTTCACTTTAGTCATTGTTCTCTAGTAAGATGTCATTAATGAGAGTTAGTGTTGTGTTGCTAAAGACCATACTGAGATGCTGAATTCCAGGAAGCTCATGAATGTGCACTTTTTGTTTCTGCTGATTAGACCAGCGCTTACATAGCCTCATACTTCTTGTATGAACTGTATCATCACCATCAGAATAAACTACCTCTATTGGAGGCTCATTTGGAAAGCCTTCTCCAAAAATGTATGTTTCTGGAGTTGGAATTCCTGTACCATAGATACAGTATACTTCAACACCTGGTGGAGGAAGACCTTCTAGCAGTCCTTTTGTATCTTCCCACATATACCACCCATCTTCAAAATCAACATCGTGGAACAACTGCTGGTAGTCTTTGTTAGTATAATTATATGAAGGAGTAGAAATAAAGACGTGGGTTTCAGGCCAACCTAAGCTTGTAGGCAACATCCATGGATTTGTAGTGGTCATTCGCTGCTCTTCACGAATTTTAATGTTAGATACCATAGGAATACCATGGTTATCTCCTGCAAAAGAATGTCATAAATTAAACAGACAGAAAAATGAATAATGATGGTAAGGGTTAATAAAACAAATTTCTGCTCAACTGGAACCCTGGTCTTTTTATCAATGCATATAACGTTGGCAGGAATGGTACAAAATACCACATAATGGACAGATGGAGAGACATTCAGACAGAGTTTACAGTACTGCATGTACACTAACCTGACATGAGCACAAGGAGAGGTTTCACAGCGCCACCCCATGGTGCTCCAAGAGAAATATATCCTTTGACGTATTTATCTTTCCATTGTTGAGGCTGATTAATGAGAAAGTAGAGTAAGTACAAGTTTCCAAGGCTGTGACCAATGATGAAGACAGGTCTACCATATTCATCACTCATCTCTTCTATTAGTCCTTTAAGTTTTTGGAAGTATTCTACCTGCCCATCTAAGAAAAGGAAGGAAAAAACTGTCACACACACACACTGCTTAACTAAAAACAATCAATACAACATTTATTAACATCCATCTTATCTGAATTGATTTCTAAACCAAATGTGGGGTGATATTTTTAACATTTATAGGGAATGCAAATAAGACTTTTCTGAGGAAAAGAGAAAATATGCACATTTTACCATTATAATGCAAGTCCTGTAGGTGAGACACTACCCACTGGACACTTACAATCCTAACCACCTTTAGACATCTGTTTTAGCTGTCACGGGCTGTAGAAGCTGCGCACTGAATAGTGGACCCTCTTGCCACTGCGGAAGTTGGCACAGGTTTATCTGAGGCGCGGAGTCTAAGGAGTCTCTGGTCTTCACCTTTAATCCCCGCAAGGGGGTACTGGGCTATGCAGCGGGAGACTCCCAGGTCGCGGCCCTCAGACTCACTCTCCGCAGGTGGTAGCTGGAACAGGGACTAATGCAGACTTGGAACAGTAGGCAGGCTCAGGAACACGAATGCAGGATACTGGGTAATGGCTGAAGCAAGCACAGGATGACTGGAACAGACACATGATACTGGGTAATGGCTGAATTAGCACAGGAACAGGTTAATGGCTGAATTAGCACAGGAACAGGTTAATGGCTGAATTAGCACAGGAACAAGTTAATGGCTGGATTAGCACAGGAACAGGTTAATGGCTGGATTAGCACAGGAACAGGTTAATGGCTGAATTAGCACAGGAACAGGTATCAGAACTTAACTTAATGTAGCAAACTAGCAGACACCTAGTACAGAGACAAACAATACTCATTCAACGCACTGCCTGAGAAGCTGGCTTTTAAACTCCCTGCCGGCTGCAGGGGAGGGGCTGGTGTCGTTGCTAAGCAACGACGCCTGTCCTTCAAAGCCGTGACGGCCGCTGCCCGCGCACAGAGTGCTTTCCAATGCGGGCGGCATGAGGAGGAGAGGACGCCGCAGGAGCGTGGGACAGGTATGTAACATTAGCATTACTGGTCCTCCTCTGTAGAGGACAGGTGGTTACACACACCATCATCTGGGATGGACTTGGTAAATAATTATCAATCACAGTATAAATATGGACACCTTGGAATTTTATATGGATGATTAAAACTTGGCAAACATTTTGTTCCAGAGTGCTCTGTAAGCTGTGCATCCCTATAGAATCCATAAAATTATTGCACTCAGCCTACTTACTGGGAGCTAAACGCCAGTCGTATGGTGCAGCACGGACATTCTTGTCTCTAACATACCCGTTATTCACCAGGTTCTGGACAAGTGTGTGGAAGTATCCTGTGAATCAGATATTGATAGGTAAGCAATAATGATATTGTAAGCTAAAGATAAAATACATGATTAAAACAACATGAGTTGGACTGAAATATACCAATGCAAACACATATCTACTTCTTTATCTAGTCCAAGCAAAATTATTATTGATTGAGAAGTAACACCTCCAACCAACTACTTCTGTGAACTGCTCTGGGATCTGAGAAAGCACTAATAGTCATAAATAATAAATACATTATCTTATAAAAATAATAAATAATCATATCATCTGACATACAGAAAAAAGCAAAATAATCTTAGCTGGCCAATTCACAATGGCACATACAGAGGCTAAACAATTAAATTAATAGAGGCAGTCAGATTAGTGAGAAGATGACCACCATGATTGAAGGTTCGAATTTAATTCTACAGTTTGATCTAGGGCAGTGATCGGCAAACTTTCCCAGGAGGGAGCAATTTCTGTGGAGCCGCAAAGGGGGAGGAGCACAAACTCCCGATCCCATGACATGCCGATGTCCAATCAGAAGAAGCATGAAGGGTCATAGGAGGGGCTACAGAGATGTGGGGCAACGGAGATGCGCTGCAAGCCACAACACAGCAGCTGAAGAGCCGCATGTGGCTCGTAAGCCACACTTTGCCGACCACTGATCTACCCCACTAAATTCATATTATCTAAGAACAAACGTCTGCAATGACTATACATACTCTACAGCATCATTTTATTACAGCAGTGCTGTAATTTACAAATAAGCAGATATTTCACAGTTAAGGGCAAAAATTATTAAACTCGGAAAGACCGCTCTGGTTCTTTCTGAGTCTATCAAGAGAAATCTCACATTGTTTTTGTGAGTTTTTTTTTTTGAGATTTCAAGATTGAGTTTTTCTATCTCAATTTTTCTAAATTTTCAATGGAAAGGTAGCCATGCTACTAATGGAAAGTATAGCTACCTTTCCTTCGAAAAAGTTTTTTTATAAAATCAAGATCGAAAAACTCGAATTCGAAATATCAAAAAATTCTCATGAGATTTCACTTTGTAAATTCGGAAAGACTAAAGGGGGTTATTCACTAAGGTGCGAATTCGACTACCAAATTCATAAACAGCAAATTCCCATAGCAAATCCATGAAAATTTACCCATTGTAAAGTCACGACAATTTTTTAATGTTAAGATTGCGACAATTTTCCCATAATAAAATCGCGACTGCGAAAATATTCTCATTATAAAGATGCGACTATGAAAATAGAAGCCTATTGCGACCGTCTTTATCTGGCAAATTCGCACCAATACACAACGATTCGGACTTTAGTGAATAACCCCCTAAGAGCGGTCTTTCAAAGTTTAATAAATTTCACCCTTAGAGTATTCTGTAAACATTTTTTAATGCTTTTTTTTTATCATACAATCATCAATTAGAAATTTCTCCCATAGTTACTAAATATCAACATGAGTAGCTGACAAAAGGGGGGTTTTAGGGACAAAATATTCAAGGCACTTGCACAAAAGCCAACCATATCTGATAGTTTTCCAGTTGACTGGATCATTCATTGTGTTTGAAAGTATGACCTCATTCATACAATAAAAAGTTCAATAGCAGATGGGATTATTTTGGTCCCTACATACAGAACAATCATCTGACACTTTAGACCAGGGGTCCCCAAACTTTTTACACAGGGGGCCAGTTCACGGTCCCTCAG
>WMED01007305.1:0-17747 GCA_019650415.1 Pipa parva
GCAAAGAATAGTAAATATGTAAAAGCTGTGTATTGTTAGATTGCTGTACAGTCAGAGGGTCAAAGCTAAAACGTGGTAACACTAAAGCCAAAGTTACAGAGTGGAGATACAAATGTAGTTTCATTTGCACATTAAAGGAAATGGTGAGAGGCATATGAAACTAATTGGAATCAAATAAATACAGTCTGGAAAATACAGCTTCAGTTACATGTAATAAGCATAGGAGAACCTTCAGTTATAATATGAATAATGAATGTCATCAATGTCATCAATTTAGTACATTACACATATTCATGGCAAATTAACTACAATAAGCAACTGCTACATTTATCCTGACTATGCTTAGAAAGTACTATCAGACAGTTTGCTTCAATGCTGCAACAATACCACTATTTAGAGAAGATGCGCAACTGACTTTGCTACAATACAGTTGAATTATCACATAGTGTGGAAAATTATCTTCAAGAGGACAGTTCACTCTTTGATAAATATACCCCTTTTAAATGTTTGCTAGTGTGAACCCTACATTGCATTCCTGGACCCAGAGCTCAACACTACACCAACATGTGATGGCTAAACAGACCACTAGAGTCTGGACTCCTGGTTGCATTTGTTGGTACACATACTCTAACAATATAAATAAAGAGTGGAACCCAAGAACTTTCTAGAAAGTTCATGTTATATTTTACTGAACTTAAAATATTCGCAGTATCTTGTTATTTTGCTCCTGATTTAGAACAGCAAGTTCACCCATCAGGCACCTGTGGGTTCAAGCTCTATCATTGTATTTCAAGAAGCTCGTCTGCCAGAACCTTTATCCATCACTATATAGTATCTCACTAACACTAATCAATCTTGACTTGTGATGATCTTCACTACTTCATTAACCCGTTACTAACACAACAGGAGCAAGATTATAGCAACACCAGATGTTAATAACGACCATGACTGATCAGAAGGCATAGCACAAATATAATGTATCATTTTAAATGTAAAACTTTGTAAATCACTTCAATATTGTTCACTTTTTTATCTCTTAGCAACTAGACATCACTAGACTGGGCATTATAAAAACATCTGTGTTACTCCTGATGAAGGGAGGCCTAGACCCCCTGAAACACTGTGTGTTTTTGAAGTTGCCACAAGAAAAGCACATTATATTCAATGCCCGAACAGCTTGGATGCCCAATTATTTGATATTGGTGGAGTTGAAAATCAAAACAGAAACTTGTCCATTGAGCTGGTAGGGATCAGAGAAATGGCCCACAAAACAAAAAGCCGAATATAGAATTAACAAGAAAACTGACTTAAGGTTTGAAACGTATATAAACAGAACTATCGAAGTGGAAACTGGGAAAACCAAATAGCTTGTACTTAGCAAAGAAACCTCCAGCAGAGTTTGCAGCTATAAAGACTGTGACCAAGTAGCGTAGCTAAATAGAGTTG
The DNA here is from genome assembly GCA_019650415.1 of Pipa parva. Classification (NCBI taxonomy): domain Eukaryota; kingdom Metazoa; phylum Chordata; class Amphibia; order Anura; family Pipidae; genus Pipa; species Pipa parva. The sequence goes on from WMED01007305.1 coordinate 1,447, forward strand.
TAAATACAGGGTCTAACCCCACAGGTACTGCAGTTAATTGGGATTCTAAACAGCATTGCTTGAAATAAACAGAAAACCAGCAGTCTGCTTGCAAATATCATAAAAACAATTCTGCAGTAGAAATACCACTTGACACAGTCTGCAAAACACAGGAAAGCAAACAAAAATGCTTGACAGTTACAAAATGAAATTCACTGTCATAAAATTAGCTTGTTTTAGGGGGGATGAATGGATGGTAATAACGATGAGATCGCTAAGGATCATGGATGTCATAGGCAAAGTAAAATTGCCTATTTTATGTTAAGAATGATAATTTACAGCTTTAACCACTCATCCCGTCTCCAAGGTATAAATTCCAGTCTGATATAGGATTAAGAGAACTTGCTGCTGTCTGTTTCTCAAGCAAAACTGTAGTTCTTCTGTGCCATAAAAGGCAGTGATTTTGTGGGGAGGTTATCTGGGGATCAGAGAAGTTGTCCCAGTTTGCAGGACATGGGAATATTTATGCTTATTCACACTGCTAACTGGGGTAGGATCTATTTTTATCCTTGTGTTTGTTTGCCATTTAAAGAGCTAGTGCACCTGCAAACTTGATTGTCCTCTCGGAAAGAAAATCAGCATCAAAATCAACTGTAGGTAGTGAATCTTTGCTGGATTTTCATGCAAGGTAAAAGTTTATAATTATATGGGACATCAAAAAATAAAATGAAGTTGAGTGCACTCACATATTAGCATTTGTGATTAGGTACTAAATATACGACACTTCGGGTCTTTTTCATTTCCTGGCTTCTCTAGTTGCTATGAATGACTTTACTAAAGTAACCTTTCCTTGTGTGGAGCTTTCTCAGTTTAACCATGAGGAATACAACTTTATCAGCAGGATCCCATATCAAATATCATAACACATGGGTGCAGCAGTATAAGGAAGAAGGAGTTACAAATGTATCATTTCTAATACTGTTCAGTGGAAGTCTGTGTGTGTATGTATATATGTAACCATATGCACAAATCATTCTGTAATTCAACTAAATATACGGAAATACAGAAATGCTATTCCCTCACTTCAATTGTTCTAATGGTTTTGCTGATGGCTGTTTTAATTTATGGGATGACGAAAAGAGTGGCAATTGTACATTATCCTTTTTTAAATATATTGGTAAAAAGGTTAAAAAAAGAGAATCTGGATTCAAGGTTCAGTATGCATGAGAGGTGTTGTCTGAATGCACAGCAGTCCTGCTTACTGCTGGTGAATATTCTGTAATATTGTATGTAAAAGGCTACTAAAATTATTATATTCTTTTGATCTTCCCATACACCTGGGGTCTAATCACAGAGGAACAGCCAGATTCGGAAGCTGCAGGAGCGAAGGTTAGGGAAGTGGTTTGGAAGAGCATGGCCCCACAGGGGTTCAGCCCTAGTTGCAGCAGCAACCTCTATTGGTACTTCCCTGCAGGAACATAACCTCAGAGGTTGCAGCTGTCATGGCTGAAACCAGACCCATAACCCACATCTCCTGGAATGCCTGGCATCCCCTCCAGATCCCAGTAATGTTTTTATTGTTGTGGGGTGTTTGGTGCTGTGGGAGAATGGGCCCACCAAAGGTAAATAATACTAACTGCCCTTACAATAAACTCTATAAAGCATTACTCAGTGATAAGAAGAATAACCTAAAGTCATTGGAGCTGTGGCTTCTGTGAGCTTGGGAAAGAATGAAGAAATATTGGCTAAAAAGCTCACAATCTCCGTTCACAGCATTTACAGAAACTCTACATAAAGTCATATCTAATGCAAGCAATGCCCTGTATTAAAGGGGAACTATAGTCAGATTACATCTTTACATATACAGTACTATGCTTTAGTGAGAAGCGCTTCTCCCCAGTAGATGTTTCATGTGATGCAGAATGATTGAGTAGGCAGCACTGATAAACTCCAGCACCAGGAAATGTGCATATGATGTGTACTGGCCAGTTTTTCATGTTTAACCAATAGCAGTTAGGCAGCTTTTTCTTGTCGTGTTGCCTGATTTGGGAGGGGGAGGACAAAATGTCAGCTCTCAGGAAGACTAATTAAGGGAAACAAATGACAAGTATTATTTCTTCAGTAAACCTTTTTTAACTATTAGTGTCAGCAATTGGCTTAGAATAAAGGAATTTTATATGTATGTGTGCAGTTATATTGGCACTATAGTGCCTCTTTAAGTAAACTGAGAAAACACCATTTTGAGGTTATTGTGTCATTACAATTATGTATGTGATGGTATTTGAATCATTAACAGTGCTGTTATTTATTGATACTTCTTGGTATCCTTGATGTTTTCATTAAATATCTAGGATTGGAACAAAGCATTTAAGCAGGCAGCAGAAGTAACAACTCAATTGTCTCTTTTCTTTCTTTTCTTTCTTTTCTGAAGGTGAAGAATCACTTACAATTTTTGTAGACAAGCGAAAGCTGAGTAAAAGATCAGAACCAATTGATTCTAGTGGCAACAGCTCCTCAATAACTCTGGAAACACTTCATCAGCTAGCTGCCTCTTATTTCATAGACAGAGACAGCACCCTCCGTAGACTACACCATATTCAGATTGCATCCACTGCAATAAAGGTAGGAAATATGGCATTTTTCTAATTGCAATGTTTTTATCTAAGTGGATATGTTACACCTATAGAATTCAATGAATAATCCCCTATGGTATATAATTTATGGTACCTGATAAAATAAATAAAACCATACAAAAAATTACATTTAACTAAAAAAAAAGTTTACTTATTTAAAACAAGTAGCTTTAACAAGCTACCCAGCGCCATAATGCAGCAGTGCTAACCACTGAGCCACCGCACTGCCCATAATATAGATATAAATAGATAATATATTATAATATAATTATCAAATATCCAGATAAACAAACTGTTACGGAGAACTGTAAACGTATTTTCCTGGAGAGTGTACAAGCTGAGACTTCAGTGAATTTGGGATGGGATAGTCCTTTATCTACACATTAATGGTTTTGTATTTCTGCTGAAAGTGCACAACAGTACTTTACACAAATTAAACTGTGGAGATGGGTAAATAGTTACAGTATGAAAGGGAAAAGACAACACATTTCAGAAAATTCTACAAATCCTTATTCAGTGGTTGCTTTAATAAATATGTTTCATTAACTCATATTAGTATTTAAAGGATTGAAAGAAAAATCCCTATTTGGCTTGGCATGACAGTTATTCCTGAATCGATGGTTTTTATGGATGTGTGTTTGTTCATCACTGTGTTAATGTGTGGGCATTCCTTATTTGTTGGATACAGAAGACAAATACCCAGTCCCATTGTTCTTAAATGACCAGAAACACTAGAAAAATACAAATTTCTCTTTGGCTTTACATGGTAGTTATTCAAATCCATCACTTGTAAAATGTTTTTTTTTTTATTGAATTAATAAATGTTGACATTTTCTTTTGTTTTTTTATTTGTACTGATCAGGGTTGGGATAAGGTTTTTTGCGCCCTAGGTGAAGTAATGAAAATGTGCCCCACATTCATAACCCCTTGTTCAGCGATTTATTTAAGGGCCTCATGTCTCTCTCAACACACCCCTCACACACAAAATCCATCCCTCAGTGATTTATTTATGAGCAACAAACTTCTGTCAACCCCCCCACCTGTATAATCCCTCAGTCAATGATTTATTTAGGGGTAGCACATCTTTCTCAAACCCACCTCTCCAAACATAATCCCTCCATCCTTTAGTGATTTATTTAATGGTGGTATGTCTTTTCCTTCCCCCCTCCCCACATAATCCCTCCCTCCCTCTCTCAATGATTTATTTAGGGGTAGCATGTCTCTCTCAAACCCACCTCCCCCGCATAGTCCCTCCCTCAGTGATTTATTTAGTGGTGGCATGTATCTTCCCACCTCCCCCACATAATCCCTCCCTATCTTGCTTCTTTGCAGAGGCAGCATGGTGATCTGATTCTAATCCTATGAGCACCACTGTCTGGGCACTCAGGGGATTCAATTGGATCATCATACCACCTCTCCATAGAAGTGCTAGCACAGCAGGCTGTCTCAGTGTTGCACAGCACAAGTCCTCCTCTAGACACTTTCTGCGCCCCCACTACTTATAAGGTCAGCTGCCTCCTAGGCCCAGCCCTGATAGCAGCCATGTTGTTTGTGTTAGTTAAACAAATCCCAATCTAGTCCTATTGTTTTCAAAGAAGCTTCAGATAATACATATTAATTACATGCCCCAGAATGGCCAGTTTAACATTATACTTTCTAGGACACCATATATGTGTAAGCATTCATAGCTGAGCATTCCAGATTTGATTGAGTGAGGATGTGCAATGGGTAAAAGACATGTATGTTAAAGTGACAATGTGCACAAACCACAAGACTATTTCCATTTTTAACTTTACCCATAACGTTTGATTTACTTAAAGTGATACTGACAATTGTTGGTTCTATTCACCACTCTAAAGATATTTAGGGGGTAATTCACCAAAAAGCGAACTTACCCTGCGATCGTTCGCTTCAGTACGCATATCCTGTTATGCGCTCGCTGATGTCCTGCACGCGGACATCAGTGAACGCTGTAAAAGGATTCCAGTCTCGAGTAGAGCCTTGAGAGCTTCGCCGAGACTGGAATCCGCGTGGAGGACATCAGCGAGCGCATAACAGGATATGCGTACCAAAGCGAACGATCACAGGGTAAGTTCACTCTTTGGTGAATTACCCCCTTGAACATTACCTATCAGTTGTGTTTCTATTTATTTGAAAGCGGCTTATGTGAGCTAAAAAACATACCTTATTTTTGTCATGTAATGTCTGATTTGACTATTAAGCTTGTTGTGAGGATGGGGGTTCTACCCTTTTGATTGCTGGGAAATGTAGTGCTATAAAGGTAGGCTGTATTAAAATAAAGGCAACTCTGCATGTGCATTATTAGGTTCTAGACTGTCATTATATTCTTTTGTATTCAGTAATATAAAACATGATGACCACATGTATGTATGTATAATTTTATTTATAAAGCGCCACAAATTTACGCAGCGCTGTACAATTCAGCAATACAAGTACAATACAGACAAGGGAAAAGTGCATTAAACAATACAAGTAAAATATCACAAGGATACATCAAATTAAGTGCTAGGTAGTGATTGACACAAGATGTTGGAGGTTCCTGCCCCAAGGAGCTTACAATCTAAGTGGTTTTACTTGGGACACAAGGGAAGATAAAACTTGGAAAAGGTCTGCTTATCCTATAAAAACTGACACTGCCTAGGTTTCTACTACAGGCAAACAATTGCTACAAAATAAACCATAGCAGTGCCTTTTTTTCAGAGCAACCCACACAACATGTGTATTTTAGATCTATCTGAAAATAAAGGCAATGATTTAGCAACACTAGTAATACCAGCATACTAAAATGTACGCATTTGGTATACATTATATATTTTAGTCATTTAAAGGTAATCTTGGCATATATAAAATAGTAGAACAGTTGAAACAAACCTTGTCAAATAATCCCTTTAACCAGAGACACAATCAAAATAAAAATGAATCCTGCAAGGATGGATAGTAGTAAGTACTGCCATATAAGATAGGTTTTGGTTTTTTTATTGAGATACTTGTGAACACTTGCTTGCCAGATAATTCAGCTTAGACCACAGCCATGTGAAATCAATTTACTGCAGTGTTAATGCTATTGTTACATTTAATTTCCAAGGCTAGCAACACATTACCTCAGGGGCTAAGCCCCACTTACTTAATGGACAAGTACACCTGCAACACATCAGAAATTCATATATGTGTGTGTAATGCACTTATCTACTGTTATTCACGGCACCAGTGGTTTTCCCTTTCAACATATAGTGAATATTTCATCAGCAGTAGCAACATTTGTAAGTACAGTAGCATTCTTAGAGCATAATTACCACCAGAAGGAAATCCCCATAAGCATACCTAAGGGACACATACTAGACCAGGGGTGCCTTATACATTGATCAGTCAGTAGATTGTAAAGGTAGTTCTGCTAGATCAAATACCATTCAAACAAATGTTAGATGTTTGTCTATCCTTAATCATTTCTATGGCATTTGATGGACAGCCAGTCTGAACTATGTATATATTGAATTGTTTTGACTTGGTGTGAGGTGGTGTCATGTTCTCATTACTCAGTTCCACTTGTATGTAAAAGACAGAGGAGGAAAACAACAGTGGAAATGTATCAGATGGTGTTATCATAAAAAAAGTCCCTTAAAACAACTATGACTAATTGAAAGCATGCCTTTTATACAAAATATATGCTAGCGTAAATAAAGGACTTTAATCTGAACAGGTAACATTTTTTACCTAAATGTGTAACTGTTTTTCTCTGACTCCTGGGTTCAGGAAGGAATTGTATCTCTTAAAACAGTCCAAAAATCTGTTCTTGCAGTTGCACATATATTGAAAAGATAAACTGAACTGGTGCAAAGTAAATAATACATTGGCATCCATGTTTTAGGTTAACTCCATCTGATACATTTTTCCCTAAGTGTCCTATTGGAAATAATGGATTTGGCAGATGTAAAGTGCGGCAACAATTTACTGAGGATTTCTGCCAAAAAAAAAAAGTGAATGTCACTGCTAATAAATATCAGCTTAGTAAAAGCAAAGTGCCTGTCCAACAAAACACAAAGACTGACATCAAAATTAGTAATCAAATGCCAAAAATGATCAGCCTGAACTGTTTATAATGAAAACAGAACAAACACAACAAAAATGAGCCAAAACAAAAATTAGTTTTTTTGAATAGGTCAAAATTTATAGAGAAGGCAAAAATGGGTGAAATACACCTCTTTGTTTTATAGAATACCATGGTGTCTTTCACCCGTAATGCTGAATTTACTTTCGCATATAGCAGAGGCAGCAAATAAAATATCTAAAGAAAACAAGAAAAGTTTACCACTTGCCGGCAGTTGATTCCTGTTTAATAGGAGAACGTGTGTGCTTTTTTGCATTTAATGACAGTCATAAATTGCCATTAAAGCAATATTAGCATAATGTGTTGTTGCTCATCTTGACAGTTATGGTTTTACCCTGTATAGCACTAGAAATTGTTAGTGGTTGTTATTACAATGCATAACATTTGCAGGAAGCATTATTATTAAATACAATTGTGTATTGTAAAAAAAAATATATATATAGTGTAAGCTTCAATTAGCGGAAAAAGAATACTAAATATTAGTTTGGACATTAACTCAATATCTTAAGTTCTATTAGACAGCCAAAAGCAAGTAAGTAAAGTAAAGCAGTCTATTATATAATAATCATTGTGCTTCCCTTAGCACAGCTCACCCAACATTTAGTGGGAGATCTGATTTAAGAAATTGTTCCTCAATTGTGTTATTCAATAATGTACACTATATTGGCTATGTTCTTAGTCACTTGGGTACGTTAGGTCCATTGCTTTCTATAGGGGTTCATCAAAACTAGATGGGGACAAATGTGCCGCATAAAAATGACTTGTGGTTGATAATGGGTATGTTAAAAACATTTCCAGTGCTTAGAGGCTTATATAGTCACTGCTGGGATTAGCTCAATTTTATTAAGGGAAACTGAGATGGGAGATGTGTAGTGAGATGGACATGGGTCAGCCTTGGGGAAAAAGAACAAAACTACAGGTCCCTTCATGAATAATTTAATCATAATTAAGTATAACAATTATACTGTACGTGAGAAGTCCATCCATGAGGTTAATTCAGTAAAATTGGCAGTGGTAATTTAGGGAACACAGCTTTATTTTTGTACTTTTGGCACAGCCTTAAACACCTTACATAAGCTCTGAGTAGTTACCAAGGGACAATAATGAACACAGATAACACTATAAGTTAGTGATACAGCCTTACTAAGCTTATTGTAACATCTAATGAGATGCTCAGCATTTCAGTACTAAGGGGTAACCAACATGCTTCCAGTTTGGGTCACATTTCCTCTACTCTGTCCTCAGTAGTTCATATCCCAACATCTATCATTAATGCCTCTTCTCCTGCACTGCTTATTCCTGTACATGTGTTATACACATGTGGTTTCTCTTTCACACTTTCCCCTACTTTAACACTACATTCTGCTCCACTGAACATGCCTAACCCATAATATGCACTCTGCTACTTCCATTATTGATTAAATTATTGTACATATTTACATCATACTGGCATCTTCTGCAGTGTTTTACATTACAGAGTTTAAACCATTCATTTCAGTCCCTGCCCCTAGTTGCAGGGCAGTGCGGTGGTTAGCACTGCTGCCTTGCAGCACTGGGTTCTGGGTTCAATTCCACCCTAGACTTTATCTGCATGTGAGTATACAATCACACAGACACACACTAGGGAGGGTCAATTGAAGGAAAACAAAATGCCTATAGTTTTCAATCAAACCAGGGACATAAACAAGCCCTAATCACTGAGCCACTGCACTACTGTGTCGATTTCTCTCTCACAACAGAATCTCCAGCCTTTTGTGAAACTATTTAGGTCGGCTTTTAATGATTCAAGGTCCCCTAAGTGCTTATACCTACCAAGTACCCTTGTGACTATATATAGGGGGATACAGGCACATAAAAGGAGTACTTAGGGTCAATTCTTAAGGGGAAGGGGGAAGTGCTTACCAGCAGAGATGGCTCTGGCCCTATCTGTGCCCTAGGCAATCCCCCACCCAGTGCTCCCCCCACGATGACCCCCCCCCCATCGATGCCCCCCTCGACCTGCGATGCCCCCCCCTGCCTGCGCCGCCCCCCTTACCTCCAACACTGCCGTCCAGCCGTGGCTCAACTTTAAATCTCCCAATTGGCAGAGATTTAAAGTTGAGCCGCGGCTGCAGCTGGCACATTGAAAAAAAAAATGCTAGAGGCGGCGCCCCTAGCATTTGCCTACTCTGCCTAATGGCAGAGCCGGCTCTGCTTACCAGTAGGGTAGTTCATTTTCATTTTCACCTGATGATGGGTGGTTTATCCCCCAGAAACATTGTGTTTATATTATGTGAATTTGCACATTAAATAACACTATTGGATTTCCGGTCGTCCATAATTTTCTTACATATGGATATTAAGGGTGAGGTGCTCCCTGGGACGGTATTGTGGGCTGCCGGCTTTCTTCTATTGTTACCAGTAGGGCTCTCATGCTCCAGTCCGGCTTCCTGCTCTCACTAGTATGCTGATTATTTCTGTTCTTGACAAGCGCTACAATACTCGTCACTTCCCGTGTGTTGCTGCAAAGTGAGCAACTGAGTTCAATTCACTGAAACACATTTTGTTTATACAAAAATAAATTTGCTTGTGTCACTATTCAGAGACAAAACAACACAAAAATGTGTGATAGCAGCGCTATAGTAATGTGAATAAATAAAAAAGTCCAAAGTTTGTGGTTGAATGCTGCTTCCCCACTTGGGAGTCCGCTTCTTACTCCCCTTAACTACCGTAGTGAGTACTTCCAAACAAACCTAAAACTTCATAGTGCCTTAAATGTTGTAAATTCTCCTTAATAGTAAGATAGCCCAAACGTGCCAAAAATACTGAATAGTCATAAAAGTGCAATGTATGGTGATCTGAAACTAGATGCATACACCAAAATGGGACACTGCACACGTGTAACCAAGAAAATTCAAATTATGCGCTTACCAGAAGGTAAGATAAAAAAGGCATATACACAGCAGAAGTATTAAGCAAATCTTCTCTCCTTAATTCACTGTTAGCACGTCACAGAGATCCATATGGAAATATCCCATAGAAAACAAAATATCCCAATATAGTATAATACTGCTTTTAATTTTGAAAGGGTTAAAAAAAACAATACTTGGTTATACTCACAAACAAATGAGAGTGAATCACATGTAAAAATGTCCAAAATTCGGATTGTAAGCTCAAGTCCAATGAAACAGTGTCGAAAAGTTCAGAAAATGCTCAGAAAGAACTATGCTACAATCCGAGACAATATACAAATCATTTGGGAGGTGAATTCACTTTTTGCTAAATATGTTTCATGGTGTTATATTGGGACTGTTAACTGACTCCAGGCCTGGTTGCTAGGAGAATGCACCTACATGATTTTATTGATGTATACTGCATCTTCATGGGGACCACAGAGCGTAAATAGCATTACACTTGTTTTATTTTTATGTTAGAAATCAAAATAATAAATAGAAAAATGGGTAACTAAACTCACAACTTTACGTTTTTAATTAAATATTACAAGAAACATTTTTTTTATAGATACGTAATAAATGGATGATTTCTGTATTTAGTATACACATTGTTTTGTGTTTGATGATTTATTTACAAGTTCCCGGCTCAAAGAACCATTAAATTGCGTTCTTCTTCAGAAATGGCAGCAGATCCGTAGCAATAAAACTGGTTTATTTAAATAATATGCCCCAGAATGCCAGTATTATTTAGGCTAAAATCTATCAAGGGAAATGATCTGTTCAGTTGTGTTCAGCGCGACAGCAGCTTGATAAAACTAATTGATCTTCAAACTGAACTCTAATACACGCTTTCTAGGCAGTGTGATATTGGATTAAATTAATTACCTCTGCTGAAACCAACCATTTCCTGTTATGGAACACAGAGTTAAGACTGAGTTATGTGATGTACATATCGTATTTGTCTTTCCCCCTTAGCAATGATGGAAACCACATATGTAGAAACAAAAAAGGAATGATTCTTTCTTGAAACACACTGTGTTCTTGGCATTGTAATCATTCAAATGAAAATAATAAAATGTAATGGTTAACATAGCAATTACATAAGGCTAATATTAAATCAGCAAGCATAAAACAAACTGACTCATGGTGAAAATGGAAAACGCATTCGATTATACACTGAGTGAGAAATAATCTACTACATACAGAAGACTCAGCCTTTTATTTTTATAGACTACTGGACCTCTGGGACATTACTATAAGATGCATCCATAACATAAGCCTTTATCAAGCGTTAGTTCCCCTTTAAACAGGAATACATCACAGCTACAAAAATGTATGACATTATTTAGTTTTTATGTTAACGCTGGTGAAATTTGGATATTTTGCTGATATATAAATTGTTTTCCCATTGAAAAAGAACATCGATATCAATTTGAAATGGGAGGTGAGCAGCATTGAAAACACTTCAAAAGTGCCCCAGTTTTCACAGATCAAGGACTGTAAGTATAACAAGGGGGTGTTCTCTATGTCAAGAGGAAATTTCTGCACCAACATAAAAGGGGGTTCTTTACTGTAAAAGCAGTGAGACTATGGAACTCTCTTGCTGAGGAAATTGTTAATGGTTGATTTAAAGAATTCAAAGGCCTTGATATGGGTATTAGATAACCAGTTGTGAGTTCTTGATATTCCAGAATATTATTCTATTAATATTATATATATATATATATATATGGGCGACATTTATTCAACTTGGAAAGACCGCTTTGGTTCTTTCTGGGTTTAATGGGAGAAACCTCTCATTGATCTTGTGAGATTTCTTGAGATCGAGATTTTCGATCTCAATTTTTCACATTTTTTTTTTTTATGGAAAAGTGGCCATACTTGACATTAGGAGCATGGCTACCTTTCCGTCAAAATTTTTGAAAAAACAATGCAACAACAAAACCAATGCAAGATTTCTCCCAGTAAACTCAGAAAGACCCAGAGCGGTCTTTCCGAGTTTAATAAACTTGGAGCTAGAATGGAATTTTTCCCTAAGATGAGGTTAACTGACTTTTTTCTCAGAGTTTTTTTTTTTTTTGCTTTCCTCTGGATCAACATTGCAGGATATTAGGTTGAACTGGATAGACTTGTGTCTTTTTTGCCATATATATATTATGTTACTATGCCATCTCATCTGAATCATCTCTTGTGCTATTTGAACCGGATTCTGATTTCTCTAGCAGTTTTCAGTGCATGATTCTTTGTAAACAGAAAATGAGTTGACTTTGACAGAAATGCTTTCAGTGCTTTGTTTGGAGACACCAGCTCCAAGCAAAAGACAGACAACCAAACATTTTTACTTTTTCCCTGTATACATCAAGTTGTCTGGGCAACCCATAACCATGAGCAGCATACTGTCATATCTTGTCATATCCTTTGTCTCTTAGCGCTTTTGCATATCTCACTAACCACAGCCTACAACTATATAAATATTAGCTAATTTGTTAAAAAAGATTGCCAAAAATAATGGAATTCACAGAACTTCTATAAAAATGTATATTTCAGCAAGATAAAGCCATATAAAGAATAACTGATGGATTAATTCTGGTCCACCAATCAATGACATTCACACCAACAAATTATGACAAATCAGCTTTGCCACTTTTTCTCCAGCATATTATGTTACCTAGAGTAGCAAACAGGAACATGGTAATACAGAATAAATAATATCACAGAGTCTGCTCTCATTTGGCAGTCAGCATAGTTAAATAAAGGCAATCTTTACTTCAGATCACCTATTTCTATATACACATGTACCTAAACTGACTCTTATTTTACACATTGTGATAGGATTTGCATCACTTCAACACATGAGGTTTAGATAAATAATGATAAAACAGTAAATAAACCTACAGTACTACCGTTAGCACATTGGGATGTCCAATACTAATGTTGGTGGGTAGAACAAACATACAGTCGATCTCCCTATATAAAAAATGAATGATGTATAGTGTCCGGTAGGATATGTAGGACAACAGTTTAAAGAGTTATGTGTGAATTAGAGCTGTAAAATGAAAATCTCTTGATATGGAAAAAATTAGACACTTTTCTTACTAAAAGTAAACTATTGGCTTGATTTCATAGTAAAAATCATTAAATGTGTAGTCAGGTTATCTGAAGCCTTCGGCTCACTTCGCACAGACTGATATGCGCTCGCTGATGTCCTGCACGTGGACATCAGCAAGCGCTTTAAAGGGATTCCAGTATCAGCGAGGCAACTCTTTTGTTCTCGCTGAGACTGGAATCCCTTTAATGCGCTTGCTGATGTCCGCGCTCAGGACATCAGCGAGCACATATCAGTCTGTGCGAAGTGAGCCGAAGGCTTCGGAGCTCACTTCGCACAATCGCGAATTACCCCTTTAATATATCACCAAAAATACATAATAAAAATGTAAATTCCCTTCTGTAGACTGAACCCCTGCATCATTTATCCCCAGTCTGCTTCGTTTTCCCACACCAGACAGTAGAAGTGCATGTAATTGTGTGGGAACTGTTCCTGCTAGGACTTTTCATGAATAATAGTTATTAATATAGATCTCATTCTCAAAAGATTACAGTAATATCAGAACTTGATAACTAATAATGGTTCTTCAACAGTGGATTATGCACATCTTTCTACAGCCATCTTCAAATTTTGAACTTTGAACTTGAACATCTTTAAAATGTTCTACTTTGAACTTGAATTCCCTGACTCCACTTATGATATACACACCCCTGCACCAAAGAACTACCCATTTTTATTTCTTGTGAGATTTTGAGCTGCCCTCTGTCTCTGAACTCATTGTTCATCCAGAGAGGCTAACCTAGCTGTACTAGTTCTCCAAGGGGCTCAATTCCCAGATGTCAGCCTAGACACTGTGGTATTTAATTTTCAAGGATTACCTTCCTATTGGCTGCAAACTTCCTGATTACTCAGGGAATAACCATGTAGGGAGAAAGGAGGAACTGATCTTTTACTTCAGTGTATTTTGCTGGTTATGAAATATATACATATTGTGTTCAATATACACAAATTGAAATTTAGAGGGCACTATGTTTTTTGTAAAATTGTCAATGTTTTGTAAGATGTTTTTTGAGTAAAAATATCCCTAGAAATTCAGTATTGCTATCCATGGGTAATTTATATTTTTACTGCAGGCTCAGTTATCTTGTGAGAATTCAAGCATGGCCACTACGCAAGATATTTATTTTTAAATAACAGAAAAGCACTTTCTTCTTTTTAAATAGTTTAAATGACTTATTCCACACTATATACAACATCTCTTCTTCAATGCTGTTGATTTCCTCCCTGAATAAGTGTTTTTCATGAGCCTCTTATGCAACCCTCTATATTTCCTAGTGAGGTTCTTGAATCTAGTATATATATCATTAAAGCTATGTTTTGTGGATAAAATATGATTGATAAAAATATTAGACATGACTTAGATAAAAGTGTAATGCTAGAGAATTGAACATTCTTTTTTGCTATGTATTATTTTGATTTATTCACTCCTAGACTACCCCAACATAAATCATGTAAAGAGAGAGAGAGCTTTTTTATTTTTTACACAAGTTGAATTTATTGTTTTTCTAGTTGACTTTGTTGTACTTCTTGCTTTATCAGTGTTATTATATATCAATTTCTATCTCTAGTATGGCTTAAATAGACTACTTTCTGTGCTGCAAAATAGTATATTTGTTATGTCCTTAAACCAGTCACAATGAGAAGGTATTGAAGGTGTTGTATGTATTTGTTAGAAACTATATATTAGTAATATATTACTACTGTACATTTCAGGGCATATTAATCAAAAGGGAACAAACTTTACACTGTGTTTTGCTGTGATTTTGCTTCTGTTTTATGAATTTTCAGCCATATTGGTCATTTACTTATATTTATTTATTACTGTTGATTTTTTTTTCCCTGTTGGTCTCCAAATTCTAGTTTTTATTTATGCCACTTTCCCATGTAGTGGAATGGTACATCTTTAGTCCAAATCTTCTTGTATTTAGCAAGCTTTTGAACCTGTTGTAGTATAGTCTGTAAGCAAATGACCCCTTTGGTAATACAAGCCCAATGAAAGGGAGGATAAGCTCATGGAAACAGAGAGTGTGACACTTAATATTTGGGGATATTTACTAAGACCATTTTGCTTAGTTTCTTGTTAGTTTTCATTTCCTTGTACCTTTGATTCTACTGATTTATAAAAACTAAATCGGGAAAATATCTCCTCTCGATGAATATTAATCAGTTGACAGCAGTACACTTTCTTTTTCGAGAGTAAAACTAATCTGATATTGGCTAAATGACAGGACCAGCCCCATCGGGAATTATGGATTTTTGCAAACCTGAGGCAGACAAACTCATTTTGTTTGGGCAACTTTGTAAATAGGTAAAAAAAGGACATCAATAAAACAGGATGTTTTTCCAGCATTTTGACTTTTATAAGCATCCCCCATAATCTCTTTTTTTCCTAAATTGCATGCTTTGTTTTCTAGCTTCTAATTACATGGGTAAAATGCTTTTCATGCATTAAAATGCATCAGTTTATTGTAACTTTATTTAGACTGTGAGTTTTCAAAAATACAAAAGTCGATTTAAAAAAAGTTTAAAACCAACAGGTGTCGGCATATTAAAGGATGAAAGATTACACCATAAATTCAGTGTTGGCAATCAGATAATATACAGTCTATCATTGGGATCAACCCTATGAATTTGTACATTATTATGTAATCATATGTTGAATATTCTCACCTAAAGAATCTAAACAATGTTTTAAACATATCAAGTAATCCAGTCATCACTACCTATTGTAATTGAGAACACCAATAGACTGCCATCCTTCCAGCAAAAGTATCCCTTTCAAAAGATAGAAAAAAAAATTTATCCAAAATGGCACTTCATACTATCACAGAAAAAGTTTACATCATAAAATTTGTCTTTACACATTGTAGCTAAAACTCAGATATTATTTGAGGACTGCCCAAAACATTGGCTCCCTCCTTGGAGCAGTAGTATGTGGTCTACCTTGTCTTATCCAGTCACTGAAAGATGTTACTGCCATAGTAGGTCAACACAAACAAATCTATATGTGCCAGGACAACTTTTCACCTAGTAAGTGGAAAATTATCAACTGCCAACATTCATATATTTGCTGTAAATAAGTTCCATGTATACCCAGTCTAAGTTGTCTTTTAACGTTTTCAAACAAATAAATGGCTCCTTATAATTTGATTAAAAAAAAGCAAAAAAAAAAAAGCACTTCTCATTAGTAGGACTAAATTAAGGACTCCACAGAGAGATTGCTACATTGCCTTGTCTTTCTTTATACAATTAAATACATTCACTAAAGCAACTGATCTCCCCATCATCTTTCTTCTTTATTTTTATAAAAAAAGAAATGAAAACCACAAACTAATCCATACATATGTACAATATCCTTCCACTGGGCCGTTAAACAGCCCTCTGGAGAATGTTCTCTTTTAGAATTTATATACAGTGTTTCCAGTTCTGTATGTTTAATATTTTTCATCTATTACAATCTTTAAAAAATACATATCTAATTAATTTGTAAACATATTATCTGGGGGCTTAGCATACTTCTGTTC
>WMED01007306.1:0-17746 GCA_019650415.1 Pipa parva
CCATAAGGGACTGAATTCCTCGCCACAGGTTACGTGTGTCCCCGCTATCAGAAAAACGTCAGGCAATCCTTATAGAGTGCTTTCTTTTAGCCTTCCTGATACCGCGGGACAAAATAGCTCTAGCCATTCTCAGGGCTGAGTGGTCGCCAGATTTAAAAGCAGTATTTCTAGCCTTATGTAGCTTTAGGACCTCACCTGTCAGCCAAGGTTTTTGATTGGCACGAATGGTGATGGTTCTGAGGATGGTTACATCATCAATGCACTTGGTGATGTAAGCAGAGACTGTTTCAGAGTACTTTTACTTGCTCTTACTTTTTTACTCATTTTTATCCCTAGGTACACTCCATATTTATACCATCATAGCACGACTTGCACAATCACTAAACTGCTACAGAGCTTTCCACTTAGTCTGCTCCTTCACGTGACCTTCTCAGTCAATGCCAAGATGGTCGGCCTTCCAAAGAAGCTCTATCTATTCTATATGCTTCCACTTTTCCTGTTGCATTGTGATAATGCTGTCTTATCCTCAGCATAAATCAATTCATTTGGCATGGAAACCATCCCTATATAGGTCTCAAAAAAGCTTCTGGCTTTTACAAAGGAATTAACCTTTCCCATACAGACTCCTATAATCAAATCTGCTCTTATACTTTGCTGCAGACTGCATTTGTTGCACAGATACTTAAACAAATCTCTTTCTTGATACATGGTGGTGCTGTTTAAGTTGCTTCATGCTTAACGCCCTAGATAAGCTGCTCCCTCTCCATTTCTATACTTCATTCTCTTGTTCTTGCCTGGAGGTGAATCTATTTTCATATAGGTTTAGAGATGTGGTTTTCTTCTTCCCTCCCCTTTACAGAAATCATTTTTTAGCCTGTGTCATCCTCTCCCTTCTTTTACCATTTAGTATTTAATATGCCCTTTGTGAACACTGTTGTGTTCCCATTCAAACCTATACCCTTCCCTTCCCATCACTTCACCTTCACTCAACTACATAGCTATGCTCAAGAATTTCTGAGACGTTTCTACTATATATCTTTAAAATGTTCACTTTAGATTTTTCTAGCGCACAGTTCTAGCAAACTTTCCATTTCTATACTCTATACCTGGCTTTGTCCAAACTAATGTCAGAAATAAAGGGGTCTCTTCACTTGGCTATCTCAAATTCAATTCTTTTCTTCTGTAAGCCAACTATTGTCGTTTCATTTGAAGACTGTCTCATTCCTCTCAATGTCAATATTCAAAATATATGTTTTTCACATTACATTTTTTTTTTTCCATTTTTACTTTACAAAATAGGATGGGACTACTGGAATTCCCTGCCCTAAAAGCTACCAAACAATTTGCAGATACATAGCATTGGAAGTAGAGATGTGTAGTGCACCAGGGTTTCTGGAATTAGTATTTTCCTACTGTAAAATCAGATAAAAGAAACCTTGCTGCATTCATCACTGCCACAACTTAAAAAAAAGCTACCAACCCATATAACAGACCAACTGAAAAGCATCTTTCAGTTTACCTCATAGTGTGCAATGGAAATGTTGTCTGGGCAAACTTCTTTTCAGATTTTTCAGTAGAGGATTCTGAGGGATCAGAGAGCCTCACTCACTTTAAGCATGCAGTGCCCATGGTGTCAAAGGGAGTTTTATGGAAGAAATTGGGATTTTATTTCTCTCCTCTATTTTTCCCCTCCTATTTGTGTTGAACTTATCTTCACATGATCATGTAGGGAGTATTAAGTAAAGATTGTAAATGCATTGTGACCTTTTTTGCCATTGTCCATTTACTTTTTTCAACTCCTTATCCTAATTGTGCATTACTGTCATGGCTTGACAGGAACATTTAAAAAAAAGTTATTCTGCAATCAAATCTATAGACTTGCAAAAACAAAAGATTTTTAGCACTAAATAACACTGAATGGCTGGAGAGATCACATACTAGATTACTTTTAAAAAGAAGATCTGTTAGCTAGTCCAATATTTATTATGATTAAGGAAAAGAAAAAACCTAAATGATATGTATAAAATCTAACACCACAGCAGGTTGCTTTGTGGTTTCTAAACTGATAAGCTTGGTCTCTTAATTATGATGAAGACAGGAAGAGAACATGTCAAGAACTGAAGGGTGAGAATTTCTAATAGAGAATCAAGAGTTTGAAAACCAGAAATCTGAATCCAGTAATAAAACTTATTAAAAAGTTAGCAGATACACATATATATATATATATATATATATATATATATATATATATATAGAAAATATAATCATACCAGAATGGTTTTAGAACAGAAGCAAACAATAAAAATGGAACCTAGTTCATGATTACTGTTCTTATATCTGCCGCTGTCCAACTAAAATTCAACAACTCCCACCTAAAGAGGCTTTCATATTATCTTGGCAATGGAAAAAAATAAACTTCTGCAATATAATGTACACATGTTTAAATCACTGAACCTTACCTCAAATCCATGTGTCTCAACAACAACAACAACCTTAAAAGAGAAGTCCAAGATTGTTTTGCTAAAGTGATTCTAAATGGAGGGCTTCTTGACCTCTTCCTGCAGGCTGTGATCCTTTTCATTTCCTGTTTCCTTTTAAATTTACTTGAGCTGAGCAAACACAGAAATAGTATTTCATCAGAATTCTGCTTCTGCATTTGCTTACTGAAATCTGCTTACAGCTTACTGAAATCAAGAGGAAGCAGGAAGTGAAGAAAACCACACCCTGCAGGGAGAGGACAACAAGATTGGTGCTAAGGCAAGCAGGAAGCAGTGCTGGAGCAAAGGAGAACATCTGGGAGTATTTCAGCCAGCCTACCACTTCAGAATCACCCCTTGGAAAATGAGCTTGCACTTCACCTTTAGAAACATATTAAATGATTGCTAATACAGGAAAGTAAATGAGTAGGATAACAACTTCCATAAGTAGAAGATCCTGTAATTTATTCAATCAAAATTGTCCCAAAACAAATGTCTAATTTAGAAAGAAAAACTATAATTTAGTTGAAATAAAAAAACACAATTCAGTAATTTCAGTTTGTCTTCATTTTATATTTATTTATTTAGGGGGGAAAAGAAAGTTCCACCTTCTAGACTTGAGGTTAGTCAAGTTAAAGATTTAGTACACATGGAACATTACAGATCTTTGAGGTTGTATCATTTACTTTCCAATAAAGCTAAACAGAAAACATTTATTTAAAACACTGATCAAGTTCTTCTTACAATTAGAGAATAATTTTAAATTTATTAGTCACATAATATGGTTTAAAGTACAAAAGGATAGACTTGGTTGCAGGCACACATACTTTAAGTTTAGATTTAAATATTTAAAAACAGGAAAAACTAAGTCTCATTTTCTGAACCCATCTAACTTTCAGAGAAGTATCTCAATGTCCCTAGCAGGCTTTCCAAAGAAAAACAAACCCTGATCTTGGGATTAAATCCAGCTTCCTTATATCAAATAGATTTGTTGCAGAATAGCTATTATAGCATTTGGATTAGGGGGATTGCAATCATCTACCAATTTAATTTATTTTTTAATTCTCTACCTCAATACAAACAGTAAAAACTCTTCAATGCTTGACATGCTTTGCACAACCAAAACTGAAACTCTAGTATCACAACTAGTGCTAGCTTGTTGATAGGAGTTGTAACCTCACATACTATTACAAGCAGTACATTATTTATAATATATAAAGTTCTTTATTCTACCCAGTAATTCTCCAACACCTTTTGAGCCTATTTCATCAGCAACACTAAACTGTTCCCTTCCCCCACCTCCTCAATCCATTTACATGCAAGAGGCAGTGGACAACACAGTGGCCATTTTGAGAGCCGCCATCTTTGAACCAAAGCAATATTTTCAAATGGGAAAGGATGCATGCCTGATGTGTTTTCTGTTGTTTAGAACTGTGAAAACTTTTCCCAATCATGAGAACAACACCTCAGCAGAAATGTTTGCATGAGCATACAGTATCTGCTGTTGCATGTGGGCCATATGCTGGATTTTCACTACGTAAACCCTGGACTTGACATCACCCCACAGATAGAAGTCCAAGGAGGTGAGATCTGGCAAACATCACATCCATAACACATCCTGTAACACCCATTCCCCAAATTCAACGTGGCAATCAAGATCACCCTTCATGATGATACAGCAAATAGATGGATCCATTTGTTCAAAGCCAGTAATTTCCTGATGTTTGACTCAACTGGCTCTCCTGTGAGAGACACCAGTTGCTATGTTGTGGGTTCTTGTTGAAGGATATCAAAATGACCATTATTGTTGCTTCAACTGTGTCAGTTTCATTACATCCACTATTTGGCAGATTAAACATTGAACCTGTTTTGGAAAATTTGGCAAGCAATCTGCTAACTGTGCCATGGTGAATGAGTTGTTTGTTAGGGTGCCAATCATTGAAGTTCACTGTAATATCTGGGTACTGTGCTCCCTGGAGATCAGCACATAATATTGCAGTCATATCTGTGTCTTTAACAAAGAGAAAATTGATCATAACTTTGGCAAGAATAAAGGTAGGTCACATTTAAGACTTGGATTTCCTCATCATATTCTCTGTCATATGACACATGCACCCCTTTCCGAGATGGAGACTTTCAAAATGCCCCCTTCTCCTTTGAATTCCCAACCACTATTTTCCATTTAGTCAGGAGTCTCCATACCTTTGGACCACCCTGTACATGCAATGCATAAATTATTTTTAATCACAATATCTAACAGCATCCAACACTCATCCCACAAACGAGTTTTTCATAAAACCTTCCTGCAAAGGGTGTGATTGACATATTATGATACCAAATGCATTGCTTTCTTATTTATGAGACACATGCAAAACAAATTAAGCTCAATGAAACATGGATGCTTTGTAAGTTCCTACTACAACTTTAACAATATTGATCTCTATTCTGTGATTCAATAAGAGCTGCCAGATACCAAATGTGTGGATTGTGTTTTATTTGGCTACCAGAAATGTCATTTTTATTACACTTAATGCAATCCAATTCATTTTTACAGAAGCTGGAACACATCTGTGAAAACACTTCACAAAGTCTGGAATTCAGAAAGAGCCACACAAGGAAGTCTCTGCCCAGGTCTTATTGGAAGCCATACATAAAATGTTCATTGTGTCAGAGCAGGAGCTCCGAGAGGAAAAGATTTTAGGTTTTTCTACCAGATGAATGTGAGATATTTAAATGCTAACCCTTAAAACCAGTAATCAGTCTCTGTCAAGTAAATGGATCACATGCCAGTTCATTTAAAAAACATCTATACTTTAATACATTCCACTTTTCTTTCACTACACTTTTCATGAATTTAAATAATCAAAACAATCCACAACCTGCCTTCAGTGAGACAAGTAAAAACCTCTGTTATATACACTGGCTAAACTACACACATATCTCTTAAGTGCAGTACATCTGAACCTCATCACCGAGAGGTCAGTTACTACAAGATCTAAAGTGCAATGTCCGTGGTTAGTAGTAAGTTTTCCAGGACCATGAGAACATAGGTTTATGCACCATCAACAATTTAATTTAAGGAGACTTGCCTTAATTCACAATAAGTTGCGCTGCTTCCAGCTTTGGTAACAACCTCCATGTCCACAATGTTGCAGTTTCAACACATTTATCAAGGCTGTAACATGAATTTCTAAGTTTTGAGGTTATTACAGTTTATATTAGCCAAGTCAATTTTTACTCAGCACAAAGGCATTCATATTTAAATATGCAAACTACTCTTGGCCACACAAAGATGATCATTCTACACTGGCATATCTCATTATATACTTTTTGTTTCAACATTTTGGACATTATTATCCACTGTTTGAAAAACTTTTACTAATGTAGTGAATTTACCCAATTTAATAAATTTCCTCACTGTCCGTAAACAGATCATAATTGCCGTACATTCCAGCAAATTTCAGTAATATGGTCAAAAAGTTTCCTGAAAACATATAGCCTGTAGCCCCTTTTTGCAGCCTTTAGGATTGGGATTGTTGATGTGCTAGAAAACATGACAGTTAAACTGGGATGTTTAACTGTCATGCTTTGACTATTCATCAAGCATCAAAGTCTGTCTCAGTAACGAATTCAGAAAGGCCTATTGTACTGCATTCGCTAGTTTTATGCCAGATTGAATTGGGGAATTAGGGCATTTGACGACAGGGCTCTTACTGTTTGTCTGATAACTCAATACTATGCAAGAGACAGCTACTTGCGCTATGGGAATGCTCTCTTTAGTGAATACGTAGTAGAGTATAACAACCCAAAGTGATAAGAATTCACTTCAGCAGTCAAATTCTTACTTTTCTGAATAAGCCCTAGTGTCATGACTAATGCATGGACACTGCAATGAGGTCAGTGTCAGTTTATGCATGTGTTGGACAAGCTATGTAACTACAGAAAGGAGTGGGGTATTACTAGTTAAACATAGACATCCTGTAAGCAAGGTTACTCATGAAGAAATTACCTTATTGTTTGTATGAGGTATATATATATATATATATATATATATATCTTAGTCCACAACACCTTGGACATAGTGCTAATTCAGTAACTGTCCACTGTAATCAAATCATTAACCTCTTTAAAGCCATCACGAATTATCATTTTTGGAAGAAATTACTCCTGCACCTACAGATCTATAATCATATTAATCTGAATCATGACCACCTACTGCATTTTAAATATAATGCCACATAAGATAATTTAGACTCATGATCATATTTGACCATTATATATAGCTCTTTAATCTCTTAGCTTGAATAGTCTTAAATTATGTAATAAGTTTTTTTTTTTAGTCATAAGCCTCCCAAAATGGTATCTTACACTTTCATCTATCATTGAGAGGGTTATCACACAAATATCTTTGTCTCAATGGTCTTTTTCTCCCAGTAGTGTAGCCCTGACCTTGCAAATTCTGTACATGCTCCAGTTAGAAAGTAAGTGCTGACCCAGCTCCAGAGAAGGAGGAGGAGTCAAGTGTGCAGAATTTTCAGTCTACAGCAAAGTGAGAGGAACTTTCTGAAAGCAGATAATCTTGCTCATGGTAGGTCACAGGGCAGACCACTGCCGGGAGGGTTTAGTTACATATAAGCAGGCACAAGCCAGCACACATGATTTTTTAAGATGTATAAGATATAATATAACGGTGGTAAATACACAGTCAAGGCCATATTTTCCTTTGAAAAGTAATCCATAGCAACTAGTTAGATGTCTAGCTCCTAAACAACTTCATACTAGCGGATAATAAGTTATAATAATTTACTAAACCTCAACCAAATAGCACATAACATCTAGAGAAACACGAATGGAGAGGAACTTAAATCAGTAATAAATAAATTATATAGTCTAATGAACATATTTAAATATAGCCTAAGGAATATATCTAAATATATATATTTTCAAAAATTTGGTTAAAAAAGGAACTAAATCATTAGAGAATTACAGTAAGCAAACATTATATATGCTCTATGACAAATGAAAATCTCAATTTATAAGGCATGAGGCCTGCCCTGAAAAAACACAAAAGAAATTCACCAAAATGCTAGAAATACTGTCAAATAAAACAAATGTTAAAAATAAAACCTATTGCACTATGCACCCTTCAAAACAAGTGACCAAGTGAAGAAATAAAGATATTTTTCAAAAAATGTATTCTCCCTTGCAGTGGTGACGGCCTTGGGCTATTAAATAACAGAAATGAAATTAACTACTTTACTTGGAGACATGTTTACACCAAAGGCAATCATATGTTTCTTGCTATCATCTATAGTTTTGCCAAACAAAGCCAAAAAGCAATGCAAAGCCTCTGCATATGGAATTTTGGGAGGAGTCCTGCAAATCCCTCCTTTTTTGTTGTTGCATCCAGAGCTGCTGATTCACTAGCACAAAGAATGTAGAAATAAACCCAGCATGTTTTCCTACAAAACTGCAATTTTGTTTCCTTTAATAAAAACTATATTTAAATAACTGGAAATAAAACAAAAATCAGTAAAAAAAAAAATAAAAAAAAATAGGTGGCGTTTATTACAATTATACAAAATGTTTTTTATTTACAGAAAGTATGAATGGTTCTGTTAAAAAAAAAGAGTTTGTGTGCTGCTCTCATTTCACAAATCCAGATTATACAAACTAAGGAATACATAGTAACCAGTATCTTTGTTACCTCGACAATGTCAGAGTTTGTTCTGCTCTCATGGGGCTCATTGTACTCTGTGTACTTGAGGAGGACTTTATCCATATCCGTGCTCGCATACTGAAACAGTTTGTTAGAACCGTTAAAAATAATCAGTGCAATTTCACAGTCACAGAGTACGCTCAGTTCGTAAGCCTTCTTCATTAACCCAAATTTTCTCTTGGTAAAGGTCACCTAAGGGAAGGAAAAATATGAAGTACTACTCATGCAATAATGATTTGCATAGTGTGTTCCAAGCTCTCCCTTTTTTAATAAAAAACCAAATGCTGAGCATTAAAAACACAATCAAACAAAAGCAGCTTTGGGACCATTTCATAAAGGAAGGTTTTTTTAAAGCCATTTTTTACATATAATTTATATACACATTGCAACAAAACAAGTACCACTCAGGGGTGACCACTTTGGGTTTCAACTCAGGTGGTTAACCATGGCAAAACATATATGGGCCAGCAAATGTCAAATGTGGGGTAAAGTTACAGCATAAGCCAACAGCTGTCAAGGGTTATTATCAGATTCACTGGATGACTTATAGGGTGCATCTAGAATTGTTAGCTCTTTAAAACAGACTCATCTTGCTAGAACAATTCTCTTCTATGTATGTAAAAGGTCATCTTTAACAATGATCACTTTATATTAAACGTTACTCAACTTTATAGTCAAATTGGAAATCTCTGCTGGTCTATTAGTCAGTAATTAGAAAGAAAAAAAACACATATTTCCTCCTCAAGTTATAGATAATTAAGGTGAAATGTACAAAGCTGAATGAAAACGAACTAATATTTATTTTTGCCCACTCACAACAATTGATATGAATTTAGAAAATGTTACTGACAAAGGGGATACTTACCAAGATACAGTAACTTAACATTTTGCTGTGGTGTGGTACAGTTATCTGTATAACAGCTTCTTTTAATTAACTACTATAATTAAAAAGGTCACGGGTAAAAGTGGTAAAGCTAAGAGGCTACACATGGTGTTTTGCCACAGTTCTGCAACTTGCAGTTAAAACCACAAGACACTAGCGAAATATGACAAAATGCAAACCCATACAGAACACAGAATTGGGAGGCAGGAGAGTAGTTGAAAATAGGTCAGAGATCAGGAACCAGGAAGTGAGAATAAGGGGCAGGATACAGAGGTAAAGAGACAAAGGGCTTTAGCACAGGATCAGGGTAGAGCAGGATAAACACAAAAGCAGTCAAGGTACTTTCTGGACGAGTCAAACAAGAACAATCAAAAGCAATGCATAGCTGCAAAAAGCAGCACATCGTGGGTTAAAATCCAGGCAGTGACCACATGTATATTACACAGATGGACTAACACAATCATTGTATCCTACCATTTGTGTCAATAAGTATAGTTCTTACCTGTCTATTTCGTTCATCCACTATCCGTGTAATTTGTATTTTTTTCCTTCCCATTGTCAATTATTTTTTTCCCTATTGCAAATCACAATAAGTTGATAGTCCACAAAAAAGGAAAATCCAAAATACTACAGCATGGCCAACATCTTCTCAAAGTTTTCTTTTTTCCAGGTCAAGGCTTTTCCTTTTCCAATAGAAACCTAGAAGAACAATGCAAAATGGTAAACTGAAAACTTTACAAACATAAAATACATAATGAACTGTATATACAATCTTTCAATCAACAATAAACATGTAAAGATAAAAGGTGTAGAATGCTAAAGGCCTTAGAAAAAGAGTAGAAGTAAATGAGATATTGTCATTGTTGCTGCATTTGAAAACACAATACAATTTCCTGGAAAGTATGCTTACTAGGTGGTTAAACCAAAATGTTCAAATGTCTCATTTGGCTTGACATGACAGTTATTCTGACACAGTACAAAGTAAAAAAACTGAAGTCAAACTCCTGTTTTTTGTTGCAGTCACTAACTTTTCTTATATCTTAGATATTTTTGCATAGAACACCCATTTATTAAGTCTCAACATCCTGGTTTTCAACAAAACTTTAGATAACAGCTACTCCTGATTTGGGCCCTACAGCCGTACAAAAACAAAAAAAAGTCATACTCAGGAAGTGCATACTAAAATATAGTATTTATAAAAGCATCTGGATCATTTTCATGTTTCAGATTATTGTCTTGAGCTTAAAGGGGCACTATAGTGCTGATAAATACATATAAAACTCCTTTATACTTAAGCCAATTGCTGAAACAAAAGGTGAAATTTATTAAACTCAGAAAAGTTAGTTTTTGCTTTTCCGAGTTTATTAATTGGACGAACACCCAGAAGTATGTACGGTAAGTATCGCGAGATTTGTTTCGATTGATAACTTACCAAGATAATCTTTTTCCATTGAATATATCCATGGAAAGGGTAGCCATACTTTACA
Source organism: Pipa parva (assembly GCA_019650415.1). Taxonomy (NCBI): domain Eukaryota; kingdom Metazoa; phylum Chordata; class Amphibia; order Anura; family Pipidae; genus Pipa; species Pipa parva. The sequence continues at coordinate 10,567 of WMED01007306.1, forward strand.
TTAGTGTAGTATGGCTACCTTTCCGTAGAAATATTAAACGGAAAATGTTTCTCTCAGTAAGTATTGATCTAAACAAATCTTGCGATACTTACTGTGAAAAACTTCTGGGTGTTTGCCTAGTATACTCGGAAAAGCTGAAATGGGCTTTTCAGAGGTTAATAAATTTCACCCAAAAAGTTAAAAAAAAGTTTAGGGAAGAAATAATACTTGCCGTTTATTTCCCATAATTCGTATTCTTGAGAGCTGACATTTTCCTCTCCCAAGGAAAAAGCTGCCTGACTGCTATTGGTTAAGCAGTATGCTGACTTTTTGGCCACATAAATTAAGTAGGAGAGCAGGAGATTACGGAAGATAAGCTGATTTGTCAAAACATTCCATGGAAGACATGTGTTCCCTTAAAGAGGAAAATCTAATATGGTGTAGCATGTCTTTAAATCATGAGAGCAAAAATAAAAATTTTACTCACAATGTTGACTTTTGTCAATATAGCCTTTAAGATAATCAAGCAGTGTGATTCACAAGGATCCCTCTAAATTCAATATAAGATGACTTTTGTGCAGGTGTTAAGTAGTAAGCAGCGTGTGGAGGGGATCTTTTCATGGAAAACTGGCCAGTACATGTCACATACATTTCCTGGGGCAGGAGTTTATTAGTGCTGCCTATTCAATCATTCTGTGTCACATGAAACATCTGCTGGGGAGAAACACTTCTCACTAAGGTATGGTACTGCATATGCAAAGATGTAATCTGACTATAGTTCCCCTTTAAAATGGAAGAATTTCAAGCAGATGCAAACAAAAGGATTCTTGTCTATGCACCAAAGTTACTGCAAAGAATATGTAATAGTATCAGGCTGGGGGACAGTTAGTCTGTAATGAAGGCATGGTGAATTTTAACTGGTTGGAGGATACATATTTGCACAGATGGCAGTAAAAAAAAAAATTAAAAAAAATCTTAGTTCTAACCTAAAACTAAGATGAACAAGGGACATATTTAAAAAAGGCCCTAAATGAGCAGAGTTACATTTGTCCCAAACATCTAAAACATGTCTGGCTTTGAAAACACTTTTCTCACCAACACATTCACAAACCAATGCCAACGAAATGCCATTACCGATTATCAGTCTCAAAAATAAAAGCAAAACTAAGGCACCTCAAGATTTGCCCCTTCTCTGTACTGTTTTTAGGATTCCCTACGCTGTGTGTATGGTGTTTATACAGCACAATCACAGCAAAGTAAGCACCTCCCAAGGCAAACTAAAGTAGATGTGAGGTTTTCTATAATTTGCTATTTGAGAGGTATTTACCAATTTATTTTCAAAATCAAGCAAAGATCTATACTAAAAAGTTCACACTCTGAAGGATCACAGGCAATATACCGGTAATTAATTACCGGTATATGTATGGCCTACAACTAAAATGAAAACACAGCACTAACAAGGTGTATATCATTAATTTATGCACCACCAGAAGGCAAATAATGTAGCTCACAGCAACATGGAAGATAGATGCAATAAAGAAGACCTGTAACACTTGCATATACTGTATCTCTCTCTATATATATCTATCTATCTATCTATCTATATATATATATATATATATATATATATATATATATATATATATATATATATATATATATATATACATATATCTGTAATTTATTTGGTCAGTTGATATAAACTGCCAATGTACCTGAAGATCTATCATGAACAAAAATATGCAACAGCATGTCAATGGGAGGAGCAATATAAATTTATAGGACTTCTTGTATTTTATATTATACTATACCAAACTGTGGCATACAGTCTAAGCTCCTTAGGATACATAAAACTTGCTTTGTCATTTCTCTTTCATATACAGCAAGTTAATGCTTTGTGGCAGCCTCAGAATATGTAATAAGTGATAACTGGCATACTCATGAGTTCATTTGCATGCTGCTGTCTGGAATTATTTATCATGCAAAGTGTGTAATGTTCAACAGACTGTAAGCAGATGTAAAAGCTGTAGAAGACATGTGGACAGAATCTGGTGAAAATTTATTCTCTGAAGTTTTGTTCCCTTAACCCTTAAATACTAAATGGTACAACAGGAAAGTGAAGAGCAGTTTTAGATTACCAAGTATGTAGATTTAACATGGTCTACTACTTAATAAAATCACTCACAAGTGCATACCAGCATGTAAATACAGAACTTATGTATGGCCTTTTAGAAAGTAGAAAAAAAATTCAAGCATTAACTATAGGAGTGTTCATACAAATGTTAGCCACAGGCAAAATATGTGTGATTAACATATCTATTGGTGAGCTAATACAAAATTTAAAACTTAGAAGAAGAGAATTTACTGTCTCTAAGTGACATGCTAAAGGGACTAAGTTTAAAGCAAAACTTATATTCCTCTACTTACCATTCCTTAAAAAAAGCAAAAAACATAAAATAAATTGGTTATATAGAGGAGTTCCATGACCATAAAAAAGCACAAGGCCTTTATAGAAGGTATGTAACTCCAAGGTAGCCAGAGGAAGTTATATATGACTAATGGAGAAAAGACTCATCATCAATATGCATATAAATTATGTTTTATAAACAGAAAATTAAGTGATGGTTGTTTTAAAGTGCACCTGCCACCTAAAAAAAAACACTAATACTAAGGTAGGTTGTACTAATTAAATAAACGTTTTTGCAAATATATTTGAATTTTTTTTAAAATGTACCTTTAAACAGTGTTTCTCTCTGTCATCTTCCCTGTGAGGAATCCAGGGGATAAATGATGATTGACATTATAGCTCCTCCACAATCTAGCAGGGATCTGATTGATTTAAGGGATTTGATTGGAGAAACTATAATGTCAATCATTTAGCCCCACCCACCCAACACTTGGGAAAGAAAAGGAAGGCTGACAGGGAAGATGACAGAGAGAAATGCTGTATAAAGGTACATTTTTTAAAAATACATATATATTTACAAAAACGTTTATTTCATTAGTACTACATAAATTAGTATTAGTTTTCAGGTGACAGGTCCACTTTAAAGCGTAAGTAAAGTTATGGGCAAAAGTATACATATATTTTACATTTATAAAGTATAAACCTAAACTTAAACATTAAAATATAAAAACTATTTTGGGATCAAGAGTTCTCACCTCTTAATCTAACAGTCCTGGTCCCCCTCCCATTCTGTGTACAGACTCTTCCTAAGCAATGCCAATAAGCCCCACCCCTGAATGACATCAGAAACTATAAAGAGCTACAGAATTCCTCCTCCCCCTCTCCTATCTGAAAAGCCTGTTTATAGCCCTGAGCATGCACAGATAAGACCTGTCCCGCAGATAAGCCAAACAAGAAAATCATTTTTATTATCATTTTCTAAATAGGTAAATTACTCTTAAATGAAAAGGGACATCCTTTTTTCTTGTCTAATTTTTTTTACTACTCTAATATATAATATAATAGAACTAAGCTGCTGATATATAGAATAAACACTAATTAAAATCATAACCATGAATATTTATTTTTGTAAAATGAGGATGTGTTTATTTATTTAGGTGTAAGTAAACGCAATAAACTTTAGTGTGTTTGTTGCTCAAATGATTTTGAAGATGTGAGAATGAATCCCAGTGCAGGTGTCAGAATGCCTGTCCCTGAAAGTGTAAGAAAGAATCCCAGTGCAATACACATACTGTTGAGTTTGTTTGATAGCGCCCTCCCTCTGCCCCTGTGCAGATGCTTTCCTTCGCTCACACTCCCCAGATACTTACCACCTCCCCCATCCCATCCTGTGCAGATGTTTCCCTCCTCCCACCCTGCCCCTGCCCCATAATCATACTTTGTAGCTGTTCTCCTTCGCCCTCCCTATACAGTATAGCTTCTCCCCCTCCCTTTCCCACACTGTGTACCTGTTCCCCCTCTCATCCCATACTGTGTAGCTGCTCCCCATTTCATCCCATACTGTGAAGCTTCTCCCCCCTCCCTTCCCCTGCTTCATTCTGTGTAGCTGCTCTCCTTCCCTTCCCCTGGTTAATAATGTGAAGCTGGTCAACCTCCCTTATACTGTGTAGCTGCTCTCCCCCTCCCTTCCCTTGCCTAATCCTGTGTAGCTGCTCCCCTCCCTTGTACCTTGTTGTTGCTCCTTCACTCCTCCACACAGTCCTTCCCCAGTGCTTCACTCTTCTGTCACTCATTAGCAGCACTGTAGCAACTGGTTAAGGGAAGGGAGTGGGCAGGTCTAAGAGACCAGGATTGCATCACTTCCCTTTCTGATGATAATTCCCTGATTCCCTGTGCTTATATGTTATATGGTTTGTTTGTTTTTAGACTTTAGTGTCCCTTTAAGATTATTTGTATTTTGCACACATTAAATGGTAGTACACTGACCATGCAGTTTTTGAATTCTGAATATTGTTATTTTGATTGAACCAATAAATTCACATACAGAAGTTATTTTCCTATTCCCTTTTTCTAATTAGATGGACAAAAATACATTGGAAAACAAACCCTAAATAATGTTACAGCTTTAGAAGGTAATATCCGCATCATTTCACAAGTATTCACTACTTGAGAAATTCCAAAGCTTGGCTGAGAAATTGTCAAGGTTTTTACTTACAGACTTGGCAGTTTTCACACATACACTAACAAGCCAATTAGCAGCTCCACACCTGCTACTGACAAAAACCCTCTGAAAATGGATTAATCTTCCAAGCGCAAAATTACTTTAGCGTGCGCCTGATAAGGGGCGTTAAACTATACCACCTTGTTATGATGTTATCCATTGACACATAAAACTAGAATAATTGAAATGCCAGGGAAAAAGCAGAATAGAATCAGTACAGACATATTAACAGATAAGATACTCTTCTGCCAGGCTTCATTTCTGGTATAGCCAGACAGCAGGAAATTGTTTAGGCTGCATTTGTCCAACAACACAGAAGTCCACTTAAAATGCTACAGTACAAAATAGGAAAGTCACAAACGCTAGAAATAAATTCCTGCCATTTTAAATGGTTATTCAGTGTAGTAAGACATCAAATCTCAGTATATACACAGAAGAATTGAAGCATCTGTATAATAAAACACATTTGCTCATTTAGAATACAAGCCAGCAACCCAATTAACCTACATTCTTTCCTTTCCAAGCCATCTACTTGACTTTCTACCTCTTCTGCATTCATTATTTCACTAGTACATGGCAGTCTTTGTAGCATTTCAGCTCCACCCCTGCTGAGAAAGTTGTTCTGGGCACTGACTTCTTACAGAGCATGTATGAAAATCAGCACTATATGAAAACCAGAATGTAAGCCTCATTGATATTCACAATTCAATGAACCATGTGACATTCCCAAACAAGTCAAACACATTGGGGGTTATTGACTAAAGTGGGAATTCAACTGTAGAATTCACAAACAGCGAATTCCCATAGCAAATCCACAACCACAACAAATTTCCAATTGTAATGTCGCAACCGCAACAATTTTAAAGTTTCGGCTGCAACAATATTTCCTTAGTAAAGTCCTGACTGTGACTTTATTTTCATTTTAAAGATGCGACTGCGACAGTAGCAGTCTATTGCTACTATCTTTAGCTGGTGAAATCACACCTTTATGCAACAATTCAGACTTTAGTTTAGCCAATAACCCCCAAAGTGTGATGAAGTGTCAGGGTTCATTAGCATATTAATGAGAATACAATATGGCATCTGTAAGATTCTTGCACCAGCAGTTTTATAAGACAGAGCAAAGGTACTAATTTGCCGTTTTATAATATAGCAATTCAGATTGACAGTCCCTGTACTTTCAACATAGCAGTTATGGTTAGAGTACATTAGTTCTCTTTTACTGTAAGTTTTATCAGTTTATAGAAAACCATATTTCATCATACCAGTCTACCTGTATATTTATAGTTTATAAGGCTGAAAAAAAAAAAAGACAAGTTCATCCAGTTCAGCCTATTTTCCTGCAATGTTGATGCAGAGGAAGGCAAAAAAACACATGAGGCAAGAGCCAATTAAACTCATTTTAGCAAAAATTTTATTTCCAACTCCAAATATATCAGAATAATTCCCTGAATCAAGAACCCATTTTCAGTTATCTAATACATATAACTTGTAATGTTCTTACACTAAAGGAGAGCATCCAAACGCCTTTTAAAACTCTTTAAAGGAACAGTCCATCTCGATTAACAAAAAGTAATGTGTGTTGTAAATGCATAATAATTTTTTTTTACTAATATACTTTAGTCAGTGTTTTGTATGAGCAAAGCAATTAATTGTGCCTCCAAATAATAGTACACAGTGCTTCTGTGTATTTCTTCCTAGTCAGATACATGTATGCTTGTATGTATGCATAATGTAGCATTCTTTCGCCACTGACATAACGGTGTCTCAGGAAGGTCAAAATTAATAGTTAATGAAGTACCATCAGCAGTTACAATAGCTACAGCCAATAGTAGCAACAGTAGCAATAGTGCACTGATACTGTGCATGAGAGAGAGAGAGAGAGAGAGAGAGAGAGAGAGAGAGAGAGAGAGAGAGACCAAATCCATATAAAAGTAAGTGTTTCAGCCCTTTCCCTAAAAAAAGGGAAGATGACAGCTTAAAGTTTCTGATTGGTTATTTGGAATTATCAAGCCTGTCAATAACTTCCTTAATTTAAGATTCCAAACTGAACTCCTGAAAAGGAGGTAGCTGAGAGAGAAAAAGAGCTTCAGTATAAAACTGGCCCCTAAATTGCAAAGGAAGTAAATAATTTATATATTTCAAAAAGCATTTATTTTACTTTTATTTAATAGTGCCAAATAGACAGGAAAATAACTGTTGGTGACTAAACTGTTCCTTTAATGGAATAAAACCATGACAACTTCTTCAGGCAGAATGTTCCATAAGCTCAATGCTCTTACAATAAAGAACCCCCTTCTATGCTGGTGCAGAAATTTTTTTTTCCATATATACATATATATATTATATGTATCTCAAAATCTGTCTGTCTTCTCTTATGTTATTAAACATTTCAATGAGCTTCAATAGTGAATAGTGATTAGTAGGCTGGTATAGCTACATTTTGTTCTCTAATTAGAAATGTTTAGCAGGGAACCAAAACTCCCAGCATGCAATGGATTAGAAAGGGAGGAGCATATAGAGAAAGTAACCTGCATTCAGACATGAGAAAAAATACAACCTTTTGCTGTAAA
>WMED01007308.1:0-17745 GCA_019650415.1 Pipa parva
TGCGTGCGTCATATGAAGTAGCCGGCTCATGAATATTCATGAGCGGCGCTCTCATGACCCAGCATCAAAGTTTCATGACCCGGCGTTTGGGATATAAATCATTTTGCATTGTAACTAAGAATATAATATCGAGTTCACTTCATTGTTATGTGTAAGCATATATTATCATATACATACTGTATATTGTTATACTGTTTTGTGAACTTTGATGATTATTGTGGTAAAGTGTCCATTTAAGTTTCCATTAAGCAAAAATGACAATTAATACATTGCGAAAGACATACCCTATTATTTTTATTTCATGTAACTAATCTATTCATCAGACTTTACATTTATTATATAATTCTTTGATTGTAGCAGTTCCAGCTCTGCAGATATTTGCCTTCTAGCTGTCAGTTTACTACAAACAATGACACTAGGCACATTCATCATAACCACAAAAGCCAACAATTCATATCAGAAAGGGATTTTACAAATTTAGTTCCTGAGCGGGGTTATTCACTAAAGTGCGACTTAGACTGTCGAATTCTCAAACAGTGGATTCCCATAGCAAATCCGCCACCACGATATTTTCCCCATTGTAAAGTCGCAATTGCGACAATATTCTCGTTATAAAGACACGACAATAGCACTCTATTGTGACAGTCTTTAGCTGGTGAATTCATACTTATACACAACAATTCAGACTTTAGAGAATAACCCCCTGAACATTTGCAGACACGTGCTCAGGTTCCTTCAAGCTTGGTAACTTCCAGTGTCATAATCAAAATATGATATTTACACATTAATTTTGTAAGCCTTAAATGCTACAGTTTAGTAATTGTAACCCTAAAAATGTCAATCTATCTATGGTATAAAGTCAGATACAGCATACCATGCACATATAAATGTGGATTAATTTACACACCTTCAATTCCAATATCAGCCATAGACAGATGTTCTGCTGAAGGGCTAGTAACACCAGCATTATGGAGCCACCTATACAGTAGTAAAAGCAAGTATAGCAGAGGCATTGGCTCTACCACATATACAGGTATTTGCTTATTATTGTCCCTGGATGTAATTCCAATGTCAGCCACCATTACTAGGCAGATGTTATCCCTATGCTATAAACTGGGAACACATTAGCCATTAGATGTGCTGGGGCATCCATTTGTATTAAATACCATATCTTCAGTATTTTCTGTTATATGTGTAGTGGACCCAGATCACACTGAATTTATCATGTAGACAAGTAAAAAGATACTTTAAAAACAGTGAAGAGCCATATATTAAAACATGCATCCATGATTATATGTTTCACGGTTGATTCTGATTTTCCTTATATGTGGTGGTAAATCAATCATTAAAAAATAGAATGGCACCATATATATTTTCTCACCTATTAAGATCAATTATGTATATCTTAAATCTGAATGTATTCTGGTATTTAACTAGAGCACTCAATGTATACATATCAATATATCACATATTTATGTATATATATATATATATATATATATATATATATATATATATATATATATATATATATATATATATATATATATATATATATATATAAACCCATACAAATGTTTTGTAGATGAGCAAGTTCAAATCAATTCATTAGGACCAAAAAGATAGACTACATTAAATTAATGTATCTAACCGAATTGTAAATATGTTTTTTTACCCCTGCTTAGAGATGGCTCAAAAAGTAGGTCTCTCAAACTCACCAAAGACTGTTGCATTGTGCTGAAGTGCTTTGCAGCTAGAGGTATCATATATTTTCCTGGTGGTTTTACCCAACAGTACTGGCTTGATCACACTTTGGTGATTACTATAATCAATTTTCCAGTATGGTTAAAAATACTTTGCCAAAATTATTTGGAAATAAATTGGATGTCTTTTTATTGTTTAATGTAATAGTTTTCAGGTTTATTGACATGTCATTTGAAGGGTCTAAGGAGGGCCAGGTCTTCACACTGAAACCCCCGCAAGGGGTTATGGCCTTTGTGGCAGGAATCTCCCAGGTTGCGGCCCTCATTTTAACCCCCCACTGGTGGCAGCTGGATTGACTGACATGGAAACTCTGGCAGATACTTGGATCAGCAGAACTGTAATGTAGAGAGATCATACTAGTGCAGCATAATAAAACAGTCACAGCAATCCAGGGCACACACTGAACTGTAACACACAGCTCCCCTTTGAAGCAGCTCAGAGATGGGGATTAGGTCAGACATTGCACAGACACAGCTTAGGAAAGAGGGATAGGGCAGACACTGCAGGGAAGCAGCTCAGGAGCAGAAGATCCTCTCATGGAACCAGACCGGGCAGACACTGCATGGAAGCAGCTCAGGAACAAATGATAGGGCTGATGCGGCAAACAGGCTGGTGCTGAACTTGACAGAAGCTGTAGGTGCAAGCTGAGAAGAGACTTTCTGAAGAGCTGACACTGAAAAACAGAAGACTTGAAACTGATGACTTTAAAGCAGATCTGAAACATAAACTGAGATTTGACACACAATCTGGAATACTGGGCTGAAGAGCTGACACTCAAAAACAGAAGACTTGAAGCTGATCCCTTTAAAGCAAACTTGAAACACATCTAAAATGGCTTCCAGAATGCCAGGCAGTTAGCAGAAACCTTCCTTCTTACTTGCCTTCGTATTTATGATCAAGCACTGCTGAAAGCTGTGCTCTGCATGTTGAATTTGGTGCCACTGACATCAAATGTGACGTTAGTGACTCTGGATTGGCTGATCCAACCCAGATTCACTGGGATATACACAGCCCCGGTGCTTGCCGGCTGACAGGAAAATGGCAGACATGAACCGTGCGCTCCCAGGAAAGCGCAGCACGTGACATCTACTTCAACAAACAAGCAAAGTGGTGAATGAGTGCAAATTCAAACCTTTACATGACTCTTCAGACTTTTGTGAATAAGCCCCATATGTTTCTAAAACACAAAAGTGTGTGTAACAGCATTTAAGAAATGCCTGGCACGGACCATCATTATACAACTACATTTTATGGCTGAATAATATGCTGTTTATGTAATGTACAAGTTTGTTATGGTTCCACTTGAGATCATATCTTTTGTTTATGTTTTTATAAGGTAATTGCTTTCACTGTTGTCAGTTTCCATCTGGGCATGATGTAGCCCTATCACCCTTTGATCCTGTAGGAATATGTCCATTGGGTGGTCAGTTTGTCATATTTTATATGCATATTCACACCTGGTGCTCTCCAATAAAAGCCTTTGTCAAATACCTAAGTGCTAAGAAATGAAACACTATTGTTGAAGCATATTTACTCAGGCTACTGCATACAAGATTGGAAAGCTATTTGTTTGTGGGATATGTATTTAATAAGGTTATGCTAAAGCCTGAAAAATAAAAAGCCCTCTTCTACAAAACCAAAAATAAACATTGTGTTGTAGCTGCATTTACAGCACCCATTATTGTGAATAATGGGACAGGTGTGCAAGAAACAGATACTACATGCTAAGGGTGTGGAAGGCAGGGAATATGCTTGCTGCAGAAGGTAAAGGGATGGATGATATATGTAATTACATCTTTTTTATTTTTTTTTTACTTAGCATTTAAAATTGACCAACCAATACTCAAATCATTACAGAGTGAAATTTCAGAAGGTTTACCACAGGTTTGGTGGATGGGCGGTGGGATTGTTGGTAAGGATTATTTATTAATTGTTTCTATCAGCTGGGTTACAAATGTTAGCCTTATGCCACAGGAAGACTCTAGAGGTACCTATTCATAAACTGAGTTGGGTGCCTTGGAAGGTTTGGACATGATTCCTAAGTGATTATGTTGTTATGTAATGATGAAATTATCTTGGATCCCATCAGGCTTGTTAAAAGTAATGACTGATTGATCACACTGATAGTCCCTTTATAGTGTTGCATCTAAGAAGAAGAACCTTTTGTTGATTTGGGGAGGGGAAGCTATACTGGCAAAAAAAAGTGATATGATAAAGGAAAAGCCTGTGTTTTAGTAGACGTCTCTGATAACATAATTGAAATGAATAGTTGTTTAATTGGTCGTTCACTACTAGAGCTGGTGGTAGGTAATGAAGGCTAATGTAGCCCAAGTGGGAATTATCTATTTACATTATCCATGCAGAAGAGTCTTTGTACCCATGGAAGTCATAGCTATCTTATAAATGCACATTTATATAAAGGTATTTATATCAACATTTCAAAATGTTGCCAGATAAATGAAAGATGAACTATAGAGAGTTTGTGTTAGGTTGTCCTACTTGTTTATTACAGTGCAATGCAACACCTACTTGTGTTTTAAAGTACAATTGACATCGTACATGTAATGATTGTTGTGGACAGTGTATGAGAAATACAGTACATGCGCAGCACAGTAATAAGAAGGAATAAAACGCACTCCGGTACCTTATCAGGTTACTAAAGATTAACATTTTAGTTTTCATGCAGAACATAAAGAAAATAAACAATGTTCCAAACTATCCACATTTTAACAATTTATTGAAAACCTTTCACCATTTTGGCTTCCTGGGGATTTGGGTGATCAGTGATCTTCTTCTTTTAAAAGTTGTTGGATCATTCCCTGCAGAAAGTGAACAGCAATGAAAGATCTCTTTAAATGCCGATATTCTTTCATGGCAGAATGTTCAACTCCTGCTGTTTATTAACTACATTTTTATGAAATAAATGATCATAGTATCTGTAGATGAATGCAAAGGTTTTATGCCGAGTTCATAGTGAGATAGATTGTAGCAGATTACGGATCGTACCATTTCTGGGGCAAATAATGTAGGTAGCCAGTGGCTTGACTTGACTTTCTTGCAAGTATGTGTGTGTGTGTGTTTTTCTTGCAGCCCTACAGCTGGTGTTTAAAACAAACTTTTGAAGGATGGTGAATGTTGTAGTTTAACTACAGTTCATGAGCTAAGAATGTAAGTCTACTAGCTGTCTTTATACTACTACACAACAGGCGTGGTATAGTACAAATGCACAAAATATGGATCATTTCATTTATGGAAAGGTTTCCCAAAGCATAATCCTTGCAGAACTATATATATGCACTACAAAATGTTATGAAATTAAAAGATAAACCAACCCACTACATAGAGAAATTTATAGCAGTGGTGAGGGATGGGTGGCCTGTCTGAATCAACAATCCATATCTAGTTAAATAGCCAGCCCCAAGACTTTTAGTAATCTCACTACTGTATGTTTTCACTGCCAAGCTATCCCATTGCAAGGGTGTATCACTCCTCCATTTATATAGCAGTTATAAACAAAAGCAGTTTCATTCATTTGATGTGGACAGAGCATACATAATGTATTTTCTTTTATACATTAAATTTTCTTTATTGAATGTTGTCATATTACAAGCAATATATATGTCCAGGATTGTTTTGTTCTTAGGGACAGAAATGCATTACCACCACTTGGGTTTCAGCATGGTCCCTTTGAGTTCCTAACATATAGCATGTCATTGATTATAGGAATTAGTAAATTGGTTATTGGTTTGTCTTCTCTTACAGATGTGGCCCTGTTCCAGAAAAGTCTACTGGCAAAAGTCTCTCGACAGGAAAAACTTCTTCCCAGTTGTTAAAAAATGATCCAGATCCAGATGACCTCTTCAGTGACATTTAAAGAAGCTACTAAACCAATTCTTTTAAAAAATTATTTTTGTAAAAAAAAAAATTTCTTATAATTGAATTGCTAAGAATGACATATCTAAAAACAACTGCATTTATCAAGGATGCACTAAACGTTTTTTGTCATTTTGTTTGTTATTATATGAAAATGCATTGATTTAAAATGTGATTCCAAATGCTTTGAATAAATAGTAACTAAAATATGATCAAATTATATTTTCAGATGCACAAAATCATTATAAAAAGAATGAAAAAGACACTGTCCAGTGGGATCTTTGGGCATCTAAAATGTACCCATCTAAAATCATATACCTATAAATAAACTTTCAGTCATGGCTTAATATTTGTCAAAATAATCAAAAAGCAGAAGATCCTTGTTTCAAAATCGTTTTAAAAATCAGTCTCAATTTACCAAAAAAGAATGGTTCCTAAGAATAACTGTCCAGGGAACTTTTCTTTGTTGTTCATATATAATTATCGATATTTTTAAAGTTTGTCTATATTACTTGCATAATTCATAACAAAATTCAAGCATACAGTTATTTTTATTACAAGATTTCACTCTCCATCAATTTATATTCATCTTGTTAGGTCTTCTGGATATGCTGATTTAGGTGACCCTTTGCTATCAGCTAGGGCATCTACCAAATGGAAAGGCACAGATAAACCCCCTCCATTTTCCTCTGGCCCAGTTGTCCAATGTGAAATGAGGCAATAATTCCAGCTAAAGGGGTCAGTAATGACTCTTTAATTTTCATCCCTTAGTTTCATTACTCTTACATCAGAACCCACTGGTTGTAGTATTAGGAACCTAAAAGTATTTTAAAGTGGGGCCTTCCTACTTGCATATGGGGTGAGGGGTCTTAGGTGGGCTCATCATTTTCTAAATAGGCAGTGGACCTTATGTGGAGAATGGACACCTAATTATTCTATTTATGTTAGTCCCACATCCCATTATGTCAAGGAGGTTGAGGGGAAAGGGAGAGGGTTTTCAACTGACCCCTGCCTACCCTAATTAAAGGGTGAAGCTTGAGAGTCCCAAAAATATTTATTCTGGGATGAATATTAAAACAGTAAAAAACAGTTTATTGTCTATAGTTCCCCTTTTAAGTGTTGTATACTTTGACTGAGGTTGTGTATCCTACTCTGCCTACCAATGAATGTCATTGGTTTTGTTGATACAGCACTTTGTATATAAAAGTTTTTACAGATAAAATGGCATTTACTTTATAATGAAAGCACTCAACTCTGGAGACATAATGAAAATGTCTCCTCTGCATTTATACAGTGCAGACATGTAGGGTGCATTTCCAAAAGCAAAATGCAATTTTTGTGCGATTTATGTGCAATTTTTATTTGCAAATTATATTTCATTTCAGCTTGTTGTGTTATTGGGACCAAGGGAGTAATTCACGATCGTGCAAAGTGAGGTGCGGAGTCCTCGTCTTACTTCGCACAGACTGATATGTGCTCGTTGATGTCCTGCACGTGGACATCAGCGAGCGCATTAAAGGGATTCCACTCTCGGTGAGGTGACTCTTTTTTTCTCGCCGAGACTGGAATAACTTTAAGGCGCTCGTTGATGTCCGCGTGCAGGACATCAGTGTGCACATACCAGTCTGTGCAAAGTGAGGCGAGGACTCTGCACCTCACTTCATATGATCGCGAATTACCCCCCATGTCTTGAATAAATATTCTAAAAGTTCAACTGAAATCAATTGCAGTGAGTAGGTAGGTATTTGTCAATATAGGAGATAAAATATGTCTGTGACTAGCAAGTTGATAAAAATTGGAAATCAATATTAATCTAGTCTTTGTTAAACATTTTTAATTGTTCTAGATACATACGTGACACATAAATTCAAGAAGCTTTTACTTTTGAGTGTTACTGGTCCTTTAAAGTGCACAATCCCAGGCAACTGTATTTTATGGAGGTTCTCAGTTCAGTGGAAACAAAAACCACTGTTCCTTATGGATTATTACTTATACAGGCCACATATGGAGGCAGTAATGTTAAAAAAGTAGAGCCTGAATTTGCAGACTTGCTTCTGTGTGACTAAAGGTCTTTAGGGGTCAGTGATCCCCTTTGACTTTATTACTGTCTATAGAATAGACGCAGCGCTACTTCAGCATAATAAAATGGCCTTGTACTATAAGCTGTCATGTTTTTTACTGCAATGCATGAATCAATTTGTCACCTTCCTAATTTCTGTTTTTTTACAAAATGTGCCATCACTCTCAGTAAAAGTTCCATGCTGCACCATAAATTATTAGTAAACCAGCTTCTGTATGTAACTAAGAAATAGAAATAGAGTCATCTAAAGGAAACTGAAACCTGAGGTCGCGGACCAGGTCACATGCCTGATACACATTACCGTAATTGTTTTAATAGGTCTAAGTGATTATGATTCAAAACATAAATAAACTAAATATTGTATTATGCATTAGGGTCCACAGTGTCCTCAAAGCTGGTAACATTCTCCTTTTCCCAGATGGGGAAAGATAAAAGATGTTGCACCATGAATTTTCCTTTTATTAATAATTATATACCTTTTATTGTAAAAATTTACAAATCCAGCAGTAGAACGTAGTATTTCACAGCAGAACAGTTAAAACATTACAGAACATTAAATATAACCTCAGGGGTCACAGGTGCTGATCCAAGAAAGGTTCTTATCATCCAGATAATTTCAATAATTTAGTCACAACCTTATATTTGACTCTTGGACTCTGGATGTTCACTAGACTCTCTAGGCTTTACCCCAACTTTTGGACAGAGCTAGCTGATGGACCCCAGGGCTTCTTGTGCTCATGTCATCATCATGGGGCCTAGTGCCTAGGGGCCCACAGACCGGAAGACCCCTGTTTTAAAGTGCATCTAAGGCCTTAAGGGTTATAATCATGCAAATACTACTCCAAGCACATCATGATTTATAGAAACCAACAAAAAGATACCCGCATACCATTTGTCTAGATTTGATTATAGATGCAAAAAAGATGGAGTTATTGTCATATTTTACAACAAGTTAAAGATTTTGGTAGATTATTTTCCCAGTGCCATTAGAAAGCAACAGGTTATGTCCTAGTGCCAATACACCATAACAGTTAATTTCCCTGAGGTACACTGTGCCAATCAGACCATGAATTTTTCACTTAAAGCTGCTACGTGGCTGGCATGACGTGTAATATTTTGAACCTCCTTAGTACTCTTAATTTCATGTTTACAAGTCCAAAGGGATTCATAAAAGTCAGGCACTAGCACCATGAATTAACACCTTACGTCTTAAAAAAATTATCAGATTTTCTTTTGTAATTCTTTATTTATTAGGAAATTAAAAAATATACAAAACATTGTGGTAAAAAATATGTTAGATTCTAGTTTTCTCTACAGCAAACTGAATCCCGGGCCCATAAAGGAAACTCCTATCTTAATGTGGTATCTACTTGGCATTTCTAATTCTGCAGTGCTTATAGCACCTACCCAATTTATAAATTAGAAAATAATTATTACATTTTCAAGTTTCATAGTGGGATTAATTATAAACCAACAGATTTTCTCAGCATGGTTTAACTTTTTGTTTCCAATAGCAAACTGTATTTTTTTCCCTTTTACTCACTCTAGTTGCAATACCAGCTCTAGTTCCTTATCAGTGGCATCTCTTTTCCCTGGTCAACCATACTTATAGGAAACTGAGATTATTAAATGTTTGTGGGGAATACACAATCAGAATTGGTAGTAGAAGGATATACTAAGGGGAAATGAAATTACAATTGCACATCTGAAAAAAAGGTTTGATGTGGTGAAGATGTCGGGGGTTATTCACTAAGGTGCGAATTCGACTGTCGAATTCTCAAACAGTGGATTCCCATAGCAAATTTGCGACAATTTCCCCACCATCTCTACAAAGCCCTACCTACAAAAGAAATAGATGTTTAGCAGCTCACCTATTCATATTTCAATTCAACCCCTCCACCACATTGACAAACATGGATGAGCAATAGAAACAGAATCGTGTTTCCAAATATGTTCACTTTCCATTTCAAATCAAAATTCTGTTTCAACAGGAAGGCTTTTCAACTGTGAAAACAATTCCATAGGAAATAATGGTTTTACATCCTCCTGAGACAGGAGAACATTTAGGGTTTCAGAAAATTTAACATTTTTTAAAATAGGTGATAATGGCAAAATTGATAAAAGAACATTATTCCTCCTGTGTTAACCAGACGAAAACCCTTTGCCTTTTATATATAGCCCCATTTCTGTCTAGTATCCATCACATTCTAGTATCCATCACAACCAGCTGGATGAACAGCATCCCAGTAAGGGCAATGGCAGATGTGCAGTTTTGACACTAGGGGTAATGTTGACAGCAAAACAAGTCCTATTGATTTTAATGGCATCCGCATAAAAATGACCTTGTGGCAATTTACAAAATGGTAATTAATTTTGTCATGGATACTCCTGTGTGTAAACTCACAAGGTCACCATTTAAATCAATGGAACACATTTCTTAGCGCTTTGATGTTGACTTACATTGCCGTACATTTTGGAGGCCAATGAACTTTACCTGCACATCCATTTTTTTCCGTTAATAAAATGAATAAACAAAGAATCATATTATCTCTCTCCCAGCCTAACATAAAAATCAATCTGACCCTCCTCCTACAAAAATACCCATATTTTCCATACAACAGGCAGTTGGGCACCTAACTCCGGGTTTACCTTATTACTTTTCTCCTTCCTTTACATTTTTCTGTTTTCACTGATGATCAAATATTTGAAAAATGAAATAGTCAAAAACTGTTAAAAAAGGTGAAGAACCGACTCTAGATTAAAACTGATAATAAAGTACTAAGATGAATATGGAATTAAAGCAATTTCAAAAGCAACTATTTCCTTAACAAAGCATGATAAATAGCCAGCCCATAATCCACTCACACAATAGTTGCTGATGCCAGGAGATTCGCTTACATGACTCGGATTTGCTATGGTGCCTTTCTGAAACCAGCTGTCCATTTGAAGAACTACGGACATGTCATTCACAGTGTGGCATTCCAATGATAGACTTACAAAAACTCCTGTATTGTCTTAAAAGACCCCATGACAGTTTGGATAGACAATGAGAAGTAAATCTTCTTTCAGGAGCCACAGAGGAGAGGAGCTGTCAACTTTTCAACATCCCTTTTGTAGCTGGGTGGTCACCTCCCCCATTAAACAACACATTCTATACCAGTTTTAAAAACAATGTTCAGTTATTTGCAAGGCCAACCCTAATCCAAGATCCCTTATTGATCAAGCAGTTCCCTTAGCCCAAGGAATGGCCCAGTAACTTAAAATAACCCCAATGACAACTGCTGCCCTCAAAAAACAAAAAATTTGGGTACTGTTCCCTCTTGTTCTACGTAATCTTTATCAGTCCAAGATGCAGAATGTGTATATGTGAATTTTTCTGGTAGCAGCTATATATATATCATGTCATCTTTATTTTAATGCATTGCAAACTCATTTGGATTGTTTTGAATGAACATTACAATATTTTAATTGAAACACAGAATTTAGTGTTATAATCACAATCACAACCTGGTACTTAAAGGAACAGTCTGGGCAAAATTGAAAAAAAATGCATATGTTAGTAAATACGAATTACTAACTTTTATTAAATGCATTTTATTTTCAATTTTGCCCCTAAAATGAAATATCTTACCTGCTTAGAAGCACTTCCCTGTTTATGATTCCATCTTCATCTGTGCCGCCGACTCTAAGGTGTGATTTTACACTTGTGTCTGTCTATATAAAAGTATATTTGTATTGCCAAATTGTACAGCGCTGTGTAACTTTGTGGCGCTTTATAAATAAAATTATACATACATACAATTATATGTATCTTGCAGGGGGTTTTGCAGTATTTTATTTTACAGATCTTTGTTTAAACATCCGCATGGTATTTCCAGCATAACATCATCTACAGTATAAGTAAAAGATCATTCAGAAGTATTTAAACTACAAGAAGCCATTAAACGCCTTTCTTTGATTATTTTTAGTTATTTCCAAATGTTCATGGTTGGTGAGTGCTTGAATGAATAAAAACGCTTAACAGTTTGTTATTTATGGGGGTTATTTATAGAAGATACAGATATTTTCCATACTTCTAGTTGGTAATTCAAGAACGATTGAAGTACCCTTGCGAAGCTTCTCATCACTTCGCCGACATGGGTACACGCTCACTGGTCTCCTGCACTCAGAGATCAGAGAACGCTTTAAAGGTACTTCAGCTCAGCGAGGAGCATCGAGTGGTCGCCTTGCTGAGCCGAAGTATCTTTAAAGCGTTCACTGATTTCCGAGTGCAGGAGACCAGTGAGTGCATACCCGTGTCGGCGAAGTGATGAGAAGCTTCGCAAGGGTACTTCGTTCCTGAATTACCCCCCTAGACTTTTCACACATTTTGCCTATTTTAAAACTGCTGCCTCAATTTTTTCTTCATTTCTCTGCTGCAATGCTCTAAAAAAGGTTTTCCTATCTTTCTCAGTCCAAATGTTCTTTTTCAGTGCATTTAATTGAACTTTTTATTAATGTATATTTTCTCACATTGTCACTTTACTTCACTGCACAAAAACATCAAAAGTTAAAATATGAAAATTTAGATTTTCATTTGTGAACTCCACATGTACTAACAATAAGGGGCTGTTTATAAAGAAGCATTAACTCCATTTTGGCCTTTTTGTTTCATTTCGATCCATTTCACCATTTGCATATTTATCAAAAATCAACTGGAAAAAATATCTAAAATCAAATACAACATTTTATTTCCAATGTGCTAATTTTCCCCTTTTATGTCCTGGTGGTTAGGGTGAAATGATAAAATAAAAGCAGGGGTCCTTAGGATTCCCATACACCCACACTCACCCCATGCAGGTCTGTGGGATTCCCACCTCTTGCACATACCCCATCAGCCCATCAATATTAACCCACACTCCTTTGCCAGAGGGCAAAGTTCACTATCCTTAAAGATCCCTACCTAAGGGCCCCACCCCTAACTTAACCAGGGGTGTGGAACCTATCAATAAAAGTTAAAAATGCCTTCCTATCTTATGACCCCCCATCCCCTACCTATGACCTTTGAGTGACCACCCCCAGAATATTGAACCCTTCCTCTCCTGGGTTAGGTGATGCTGGTCAAAAGTCATTATTGACCCTGTAACTTAAATTATTGCCCCTTCCCTACTAGACATCTGGTGTAGGGAACCCATTTGCCCCATCCCAGTACCAAAAATATATTTTTATTTTGGTTATGTCATTTGTTGCTGGTTTTGTGTTTGGTGATTTTTGTATCTTTTTTGCTGTTTAAGCTAGTCTGTAAGTGGTCTTTGGTGCTTTGGATACATTGTTGCCGGTCTTGGTTGTTTTGGATACACTGTTGCTAGTTTTGGTTGTTTTGGATACATTGTTGCTGGTTTTGGTTGTTTTAGATACATTGTTGCTGGTTTTGTTTGTTTTGAATACATTATTGCTGGTTTTGTTTGTTTTGGATACATTGTTGCAGGTCCTGATTGTTTTAGATACATTGTTGCTGGATTTGGTTGTTTTGGATACATTGTTGCTGGATTTGGTTGTTTTGGATACATTGTTGTTGGTTTTGGTTGTTTTAGATACATTGTTGCTGGTGGTGGCTGTTTTGGATACATTGTTGCTGGATTTGGTTGTTTTGGATACATTGTTGCTGGTTTTTGTTGTTTAAGATACATTGTTGCTATTTTTGGTTGTTTAGGATACATTGTTGCTGGTTTTGGTTGTTTAGGATACATTGTTGCTGTTTTTGGTTGTTTAGGATACATTGTTACTGGTTTTGGATACATTGTTGCTGGTTTTGGTTGTTTAGGATACATTGTTGCTGGTTTTAAATACATTGTTGCTGGTTTTGGTTGTTTAGGATACATTGTTGCTGGTTTTGGATACATTGTTGCTGTTTTTGGTTGTTTAGGATACATTGTTGCTGGTTTTGGATACATTGTTGCTGGTTTTGGTTGTTTAGGATACATTTTTGCTGGTTTTGGATACATTGTTGCTTTCTGCTTTGATTTGA
Organism: Pipa parva; assembly: GCA_019650415.1. Taxonomy (NCBI): domain Eukaryota; kingdom Metazoa; phylum Chordata; class Amphibia; order Anura; family Pipidae; genus Pipa; species Pipa parva. Next base: position 13,725 of record WMED01007308.1, read on the forward strand.
TGGCAGATGGTTGCAACATTGCTAACATTTGTACACAAATGTCATTATTGTAAAAGAACATGGGATTTGCTTGAAAACTGATCAGCTAGCCTCTATGTCACAAAGCATGTTGCATCAATTCTATCAATCTTTAAATGTTACCAAAACATTGCCCTGACAGAAGATTTTTCCAAAAGATAATAAAAGCTTAACAATAAGTTCAAGAGTTCATTGTAAAAAAAAAAAAGAAACAAAATCTGCTAATGCTGACTCCAGGGTTTTATGAGTTATTAGGGATCCCTTTTATTTTGTAACAATAATACATACCATTTGTCTCTTGTTTTGGGTGAGACAGATGCTTCACCTTTCTTTTTCCTCCTTCACTCAATGAATTTCAGGCTCTAGTGAACTCTGATCGCTGCATATTTACAGCTTGGAGAATAGACTGCTCACACTGGACTTCATTTATATTATGTAGACAGAGGCTTCTAAGAATATTTCCAATTCTTTTCTTTTGTGTGTGTGTGTTATGTTCATCTTTTTGGTTGATGAGGGTCACTGAGACCATAGAAACCAGACATAAAAATAAACTAAGACCAAAATGTGTAAGAATGCCAATTTACTGTGTTTACAATACAGTAAACATTGATGAAGATGAATAACTTATGGGAACTAATAATAGTAATTACAGTAATTTTAGTTGAATGAAAAGGCACATGCCTATCATGTCCAACTCTCCTTACATAAGTATTGTATGAGTTTAATGCAAAAGACATTTTAAAAAACCCTTTAATCTGTGGCCATTTTTTCTTTTCCCAACTTCATTGCTGACTCTAGATGACAATAACCCTAAATAACCTTTATTCCTGAACCAACTTGTGTTTACAGTCATTTTAAATCCCTTGCCAGCACCCTAAAAACTACCATGGGGTATTTATTAATGGGGGGGGGGGGACATTTCAAGTTGAATAATGCATAATTTTTAGTGCTACATATTGTTTATGCATATAATAATCTGATTACAGCATTACCCCCTCACTCCTCCCCCCTTACAGTGTATATATATATATATATATATATATATATTTATTTATTTATTTATAAAATGAGTATTACAATACTTGGTGTTGCCTTTTTTGTTGGACTAGCAGTCAGTTTATATATACATATATACTGTATAAATACATAGCTTTAAAAAAATGAAAAGGCATTTTCCCAGAACACGCCAATGTTAGACAGTAATATAAAAGAGCAGAAAGTCTGCAATAAGTGGGATTCTGGGAAGAGAGGGGTGGTACATCAATTTTTAGCACTATATTAATATGTATATTATGTGCTAGGAGGTAATACAAACATTTTGGCTAGTCTTAGGGAATCCCACTGATAAGGGGAGGTGAAGAGAAAATGTTAAACTGACGAACAGCAGAGCAGGCACTTAGAGTGCATAGACAGTTAAACATGACATAAAGATGTTAAACAGGATCTCATAAGGGATCAAAGCTGATACACTGAATCCCACCGATTTCTCTCAGATTAGTGTTTGTAGTGCTTTGTGACATGATTGTCCAAAGGTTTGTGAAAAATCTTTACTGCATGCATATGATCACATGATCAGTCATAATCCAACCATATTACATCTTTTTAACTGATTAGTACATGTGCAACTCCCAAAGGTATTACTGAACAACAGATGTCCTACACTTATAACTGTGTAATACATATATTTCTCTATCTATCTATCTATCTATCTATCTATCTATCTATCTATCTACTACAATACAAAGGTTTTACTGAAGAGTACATGTCCTAAATGTATAACTGTATAGTATATATACTGTATCTGTATCTATCTGTCTCTTTGTATCTATCTACTACAATGCAAAGGTATTACTGCTCACTACATATGCATATCATTGAAACATGCCCTAAAACTACTGCTGGGAAGGGTCAGTTACTCAATAAAAAGGTTGGAACCATGTACACATATTTATTTTCCTCACCAAGGTGCAATTCCAGTTACATAGTGTTGTCATAAATGCTGTATGTCTCTGCAAGGGTCCTAAACAATTGCATTTGGTTTAGTCCTACAAAAGCTCTCTATGCATAAACTCTTATTATTATCTTCTCATGTTGATGATTAAGGATTTAAATCTCTTACTTTGCTAGTGATATTTCCCATGTGCCAGAATTTAAGGAATCATGTTTGATCTTCAATGATTTAGTAAGAAAATGATTCAATAACTTACTAAAAAGGTGTATGGTCTATGTACAACTGGATACGGAACAGAGACTGTTTTGTCAATTACACAAGACAAACAATGTTAAGGTGGTAATGATTATGGTGGGAAAATTCAGTAGTAGTTTAAAGCAGATTTTTTCAAAAAATCTCTTAATTTGTTTATTACCATTTTGTTATTATCTCAATTCATTTTGACAGTTCAAAATATCTGTTTATGTCAATCTCTGGAAACAAGGATGATGAATATGGAGGGTGTGGCCAGTTTATGAAATGTAATCCCACAATGATGTAATGTAGGCAATTAACTGAACAGTCTAGGCAATGCTGTACTCTGTGAAGGTGGGGACATCTTCACCACTGTGAAATGTACATAGAATTGGTCTGCGGGAATGGAGATAGTAAACTGGACATTTCACAGAGTATCTGCAGCATGGTGCCTTTATTCAGACTTTCTGGAATACAATAAAATCTCAATCTCTATAAAAATAATTACAAGGAAAATGGATCGTATGCTTTGCACCCATGAATTGCACAGCAAAGAACATTTCATTCCCTTCTATTTATATTGTACTTTTCATTCACGCACAAAGAGGGTTACTGACTAAAGCCCGAATTGTCTCGTAAAAGTGTGAATTCGCCATTTCCCCACACTCAGGTATTCAGCAAACTCTGCAATGTGACAAATTCGCCAGCTAACGATGGTTGCACGCTACACGGTGCATTGTTACTGACATGGTCACGACTTTATTATGGTAATATTGTCACGGTTGCAGATTTGATATGGGAATCTGCTGTTTAGTCATTAAGAAGTCCCAGGGTGTAGCCACCTAAAGTGGTGAGAATTCACTTCGACAGTCAAATTCTCTCTTTAGTCAATAATCCCCCCACTCTTTATATTTCATTTCCAGCTTGCTTTGATTCCACCATTGAACAGACGCAGATATCCTGCTCCCCGTATCGGCAAAGAGTTTGAGGTGGATATTTGGTATGTTTAGTAGGCACCAGATATGTGCTGACGTCAGCCAGCTGGAAAATGCACAAAACTGCAGGAAATAAAATGTATCTACTGTATATTTGTAAACATCTATTTAATATGACTGAATGAGATTTTGCTGCAAGTTCCTGTATGTTTGTGCCTAATACTCCTTTCCATTGACATAAACAAAGATGTCAAAATACATGTGAAAGGGCTTCCCAGTGTAACAGTTATAAATCATTTCTAATTTACAGTATGTTCGGTTCTCTATAGACAAGAGCACTGAGTTAGGATGAAAGTAAAGCAGTGACCACTCTTTCCTCTGCACTGTTTGAAAATATTTCTGTATTTTTGTGACCATTGTAGAAGTCCAGACCGAGAAAGAATAGATTCCTGATCAAGACTGATGGATCATTAATACTTGCTTGTAAAGTTGAATGCACCATTGTCCCATAACCTCTGTTCTCACCCTAGGGATCTATTAATATTTATTATTTTTGTTCACCAGCATCTGTTTTAACTATTTATTTTGTACAAGAGTAAGTACTGTTCTGTTGACAGACATGTGTTGGTGTTTATTTAAGTGTACACTGAATATATCTCAGATGCAGAGAAAGAAAAACAGTACATCATCACTGCATTTCTAATTATTGAGTTATTCACGGGTTTATTTTTTTATTTTAGTACTGTTCAAGGTTTGAGAAATGAGTCACTTTACCAATCAGAAATAATAAAATATTGCCATAGCGCAATGCTCACGAAAACTTATAGGGGGTAATTCAGCAAAGTCCGAATTGTCGCGTTACGGTGTGAATTTGCGTCTATTC